>RJWM01017909.1:0-42090 GCA_004363535.1 Dasyprocta punctata | reverse complement strand
ATGAGCCAGTACATACCAGTTATATCAATCAATGTAAATGGTCTCAACTCACCAATAAAAAGAAACAGACTAGCAGAGTTTGTTAAGAAACAAAATCCAACAATATGCTATCTACAAGAAACACATCTCACTCAAAAGGAAATTCACAGACTAAAAATCAAAGGCTGGAAAACAATACTCCATGCAACAGGAACCCAGAAAAAAGCAGGGGTAGCTATTTTGTTTGCAGGCAATGGAAACTTCAAACCGAGAATGATCAAAAGAGATAAAGAAGGTCACTACATACTTGTTAGGGGAAAACTTCAAGAGGAAGAGATTACAATCATAAATATATATGCACCGAATATGGGAGCACACAACTATGTAAGACAATTCTTAATAGACACGAAAAATCAAATAAACAATAATACAGTTATAACAGGGGACCTTAATATCCCATTGTCACAGAAAGATAGATCAACCAAACAAAAAATCAGAAAAGAAAGAGCAGAACTGAATGAAGCTTGTGAACAAATGGACCTAGTAGATGTATACCGAGTATTCCACCCATCAACATCAGAATACACATTCTCCTCAGCTGCACATGGGTCATTCTCTAAAATAGATCATATACTGGTCCACAAAACAAGCTTAAGTAAATGCAAGTGCACTGAAATAATCCCATGCGTATTATCTGACCACAGTACAGTAAAATTGGAAATGAATGACAAAAAAACCTACACTAACCGTATAAACACATGGAAATTAAATAATACCCTCCTAAACAACCAATGGGTCACAGAAGAAGTTAAAGAAGAAATTAAACAATATCTACAATTGAATGAAAATGCAAATACAAATTATCGGAACCTGTGGGACACAATGAAAGCAGTCCTCAGAGGGAAATTTATAGCACTAAACTCTCATATCAGTAAAACGGAAAGAACACACATAAACAACCTAATGCTGCACCTCAAACTTCTAGAAAAAGAAGAGCAAGTCATGTCCAAAGCCCAAAGAAGGGAGGAAATTATTAAGATTACAGCAAAAATTAATGCAATTGAAACTAAGAAAACAATACAAAGAATCAACGAATTGAAGAGTTGGTTCTTTGAAAGAGTAAATAAAATTGATAAACCCCTAGCCAACCTTATCAAGAAGAGGAAAGAAAAAACTCAGATCCATGCAATAAAAAATGAAAAGGGTGAAATCACTACAGACCCAGTGGAAATACAGAAGATCATCAACACCTACTTCGAAAACCTTTACTCACATAGATTTGATAACACAGAAGAAATGGACAGATTCCTAGAAACCTATGAACTACCAATGCTGAATCAAGAAGATGTAAAGCTGCTGAATAACCCAATTTCAGCTACTGAAATTAAGACCCTACCAACAAAGAAAAGCCCAGGCCCTGATGGATTCACTGCTGAATTCTATAAGAAATTTAGGGAAGACTTAATGCCAACACTCCTTAAACTCTTCAATGAAATCGAAAGGGAAGCAAGTTTCCCTAACTCATTCCTGGAAAAAAGTATCACCCTAATACCAAAACCAGAGAAAGACCCAACCAAAAAACAAAATTACAGGCCAATCTCCCTAATGAACATAGACGCAAAAATCCTCAATAAAATACTGGCAAATAGAATACAGCAAGTTATCAGAAAGAGTATACACCACAATCAAGTGGAATTCATTCCAGGAATGCAGGGATGGTTCAACATACAGAAATCAATACATGTAATCCACCATATCAACAGGGCCAAGGACAAGAACCACATAAGCATCTCAATAGATGCAGAAAAACTTTTGACACAATCCAACACGCATTCATGATCAAAACCCTGCAGAAAATCGGAATAGATGGTCTCTACCTCAACCTGATAAAAGCCATATATCATAAACCAACAGCCAACATCTTACTAAATGGAGAAAAACTGAAAACTTTCAACCTAAATTCAGGAACAAGACAAGGATGTCCATTATCACCACTCCTATTCAATATAGTTCTGGAAATATTAGCCAAAGCAATTAGACAAGAAAAAGAAATAAAGGGAATAAGAATAGGAAAGGAAGAAGTGAAATTATCATTATTTGCAGACAATATGATACTCTACATAGAAGACCCCCAAAAATCCATTAAAAGACTTCTAGAAGTAATAACCAAATTTAGTAATGTAGCTGGATACAAGGTGAACACTCAAAAATCTATAGCATTCCTGTACACAAACAACAAATTCACTGAGAGAGAAATAAGGGAAACCACACCCTTCACTATAACATCCAAAAAAATGAAATACTTAGGAATCAATCTAACAAAGGAAGTAAGAGATCTATACAGTGAAAATTACATTACACTAAAGGAGATCGAAGAAGATTTCAGAAAATGGAAAGATATTCCCTGTTCATGGATAGGAAGAACAAACATTGTGAAAATTGCCATTCTCCCAAAATTATTATACAGATTCAATGCAATCCCAATCAAAATACCACTTGCCTACCTCACAGAGCTAGAGAAAGCATTCCTAAAATTCACCTGGAACCAGAAAAGACCTAGAATAGCAAAGGCAATTCTGGGCAACAAAAGGAAGGCAGGAGGCATCACAATCCCCGACTTGAAACTATACTACAAAGCTACTGTGATAAAATCAGCATGGTACTGGGATCAAAACAGACCTGAAGATCAATGGAATAGATTAAAAGATACAGACACAACTACAAACACACTTAGCCACCTCATCTTTGACAAAGGGACCAAATACACACATTGGAAGAAAGACAGCCTCTTTAACAAATGGTGCTGGAAAAACTGATTTTCTATATGCCATAAACTAAAACTAGATCCATGCCTATCACCATGCACTAAAATAAAGTCAAAATGGATCAAAGATCTGAATATCAAAACAGAGACACTAAACTTACTAGAAGACAAAGTAGGTAAAAATCTCAATGACTTAGGAGTAGGCAGAGAGTTCATGAACAAAAATCAGATTGCACGGGAAACACTTCCCAGAATCAACACCTGGGATCTCATCCTACTTAAAAGTTTTTGCATGTCAAAGGAAATCTCCAGCAGAGTGAAAAGAAAACCCACCAACTGGAAAAATATCTTAGCCAATTGTCCATCAAAGGACTTCTATCTAAAACATATAAAGAATTAAAAGAAATCAGGGCCCCAAATTTTAAGGCCCCAATCCAAAAATGGGCATCTGAGATGAATACACACTTCTCAGAGAAAGAAATGCAAATGGCAAATAAATACATGAAAAAATGTTCAACATCAATGGTCATTCGGGAAATACAAATTAAAAAAACCCTTAGATTCCATCTCACTCCAGAAAGAATGGCCAAGATTAAAAAATCAACCAACAACAAATGCTGGAGGGGTTGTGGGGAAAAAGGAACTCTTCTCCACTGTTGGTGGGAATGTAGACTGGTGTAGCCACTGTGGAAGTCAAGTGTGGAGATTCCTCAAGAAGCTAGGATAAGAGATCCCATTCAACCCAGCTACCCCTCTTCTGGGCATTTTCCCAGAACAATTGAAAACATCATACCATAGTGATATCTGTGCACCCATGTTTATAGCAACCCAATTTGTAATAGCCAGATCTTGGAAACAACTGAAGTGCCCATCAATCAAAGAATGGATAAAAAAGATGTGGTATTTTTATACAATGGAGTACTACTCAGCTATTAAGAAAGATTGTATTGAGACTTTTATAAGTAAATAGTCACGACTTGAGATCATACTCATAAGCGAGATAAATCAAACCCACATGTGTAAATACCGTATTGTCCCCCTAGTGTAAGAAATGGAAAAGTTTATATGATTCAAAATCTATAATAAATACTACGTAATGGTGAAAAAACAGCTCAAAGAGCAAAGGTAATCGGGAAGTGAATAGGCGGAAAGAGAAAAGGGAAGAGGAAAAGATATAAACCTGTATATATGTATATGTAAGATAACTAAAAAGAACACTGCTGAATGTATTCGTTATTGAGAAAACAATTAATATTCATATGATTAGATCAATCTTTCATGTCTATATCTGTTAATGTAAGAAACCATTTTAAAGATAACAATGCGCAATATTGCAACCATTGTCAAGCTTTTATCTTCCGATTTTGTAAACCTGCAGTGTTATGTATCAGTCTTGGCTTAAAATTAACTTTATCTGAAAATAGAATAGCTACCCCTGATTGTTTCTGGACTCCTATTGCATGGAGTATTGTTTTCCATCCTTTGACTTTTAGTCTATGGGTATCTTTTTGAACTAAATATGTTTCTTGTGTACAGCATAATGTTGGATCTTGCTCCTTGATCCATTCTGCCAGTCTATGTCTTTTGCCTGGTGAATTGAGACCATTAATTGATGGTTAAAACTGATACATATTGACTTATCCTTATCATGTTGCTTTCTATTATAGGTCCCCCCCACTTTTTTCCCTTTTTCGATTCCCTATAATTGTTTGACTTTTTTGATGGATTCCTTCTGTTGGGATTCATGGAGTTGTAATACTTATCATCCCTTTCTAAAACATCCTTCAAAAATTTTGCAGTGCTGATTTAGTGGTTGTGAATTTCCTCAAATGTTCCTTATCATGGAAGTATTTTGTTTCTCCATTTTGAAAGATAGTTTTATGGGATACATCAATCTGGATTGTAAGTTGTTTTCTTTTAGAACTTGGAGTACTTCACTTCAAGCTCTCCTTGACTTGTGAGTTTGTGCTGAGAAGTCCACTGTAATTCTGATGGGTTTTCCTTTATAGGTGATTTGTTTCTTTTCCTTAACAGCTTTTAAAAATTTTATTCTTGTGTTGAATTTCTGGAATCTTGACTGTGATACACCTGGAAGTATTTTTTTTTTATGATTGCTAATTGGATTTCTATATGCCTCACTCATTTGTATGTCAAATTCTTTTTCTCTACCAGGAAAGTTTTCTGACACAATGTCTGTAAGGATGTTTTTAATGTCATTTGTAGTATCTCCTGCTTGTTCACTGACTTCAATTAATCTTAAGTTATTTTTCTTTGTCTCGTCAAGCAGCTGCTGGATTGATTTCTCGTGTTCCTTTGTTAGTTTTGAGAAATCTTTCTTTTCCTGGTAGATAACTGCAAGCCTACCTTCAATATTTGAGATACTGTCCTCACACTGGCCTAATCTGCTTCAAATACTTTCAATGGAGTTTCTATTCTCCTGAATATTTACTTGTATCTGCTTTATGAATCCATTTGTTTCCTATGTTGTACTTCCATAATTTGCTTAAGCTCATTCAATTTTTTTGTCTGTGTCTGCTCTAACATCACTAGGCATGGTGTGTATTTGGGTAATCTCTGGGGTTATTTGAGAGATTATTTCTGACTTCATTTTTTCCAAAGCCTCATTCAATTGCTTTGTTACCACCTTGGAAAAACCTGGTAGGTTACTGCTGGATTTTCCAGCCTCATTGCCCCTGAGTTTGCTTTTGGCAAGCTGGGTGTCTGAAGTTGTGTCCTGTTTAAGTGTCTTCTCATTTCTTTTCTTTTTAGTTTAATTCCTAGATTGATTCCTGTTAGTTTCCTGCTGTGGGTTACTTTAATGATGGAATTAAAGTATGAGTGATGAGCACTTCCCAGAGATATCTTTCAGGTGTAGCTAGTTCCTAGGCTCCAAGTCTATTGGAAAATCCCACCTCCTCAGTTTGTCAGAGATTAGAAACTACTGCTTGCCTAGCCCAGTCCCTGGTTCCTTGGCACCATGCCTCAGCTCTCTCTGTGACTCCCAGTCAACCTCAGAGCTGGACCATCAGGCCAACAGCTATCCAGATCAATCGAGTTAATTCGGGCTGCAGTGTCATCCACAGCACCAAACACAGTCAACAAAACAGTGAACTGAGCCGACCCCTGATTTGCAACCCCAGCCATATAACCTGAATTTGCAACCATACATTAGAATGCAAAAGAGTTATACACAGTACACAGGTTCACAGAATGTCACTACTGTCTCCCAAAGGTCAGGACCCAAAATGAATTTAAGAGAAAGCAGAGAAGTGGGAAAAGAGAAAGAGACTGTATATAGGTTGGAGGACAAAGATGGGTCCTACCAACTTAGGGAAACCACTGCAGAAGACTGAGGGAAAAGAGAGCCAAAAGAGACAAAAAGGAGAACAGAACTAGACCACACCCAGAAAGAGGGTAGAAATCACATTGAAACTAATAATAATAATAATAATAATAATAATAATCTAAACTAAACAAGCAATAAAAAGAAAAAAAGAAAAGAAAAGAAAAAGAAAGAAAAAAAAGTCCACTTCCAGGGTTCTTTCTGGATTCACTGGTAGACAGCCTGTGGAGACAACAACCCAAATCATGGCACTTTTTCCCTGCAAGTCAGCAACTGTTTGTGGATGCAGTACTAGATAACCTAAGCAGGCTTGCCCTGAGAACAGATTCCTTGGGCTTGCCACAGTCCAAGCATTCTCCACAGCCTGTTCCCAGCTAGGAATCACTGGTGGAAGCCGGCAACAATTTTAACCCCAGGCTTATCTGGCCTGAGCCCAGAATGGCTCCTGGCAAATCACTCTCTCCCTCAGGAGGACCAAGCCCTCTGCACTCACCGTGGGCCAGCAGAGTCCTCCGTGTCCCCTGTTCTCCTCCACCAAAAAATGGCTCTGCAGGGGCCCCTGGGTCGCCAGTCACTGCCGTCACCATGACCCTGTGCCGCCAGGCTCCAACAGCTCCCCTCGAGCAGTGAATCTGGCTCCAGGCAAAGGCACCGCCAGGTACTGCCTTCTTCTTAGTTGAATTTTTTTCTTTTTGCTCTCTCTGTGGGGTTCAATTCAGACTTCAGACTCTTCCTGGGTCCACGGAACCCATCTCCCTCCTTTTCGTCTTCCTCAAGATGGTGTATTCCTGTGTCTAGCTGGTGTCTCTCAGAGAGGCTGTTTTTCCTGCATCCCACTACTCTGCCATCTTCCTGGAAGTCTCCATTGTTTTATTTTTATTGGTTCTATTTTGTTCTGTTTTGATTTTTACTATGTCTGAAGCTATCTACAGCTATTTTGAAGACAACAAAAGTCATAACCATAACTATTGTTGATTTCATACTGTTTGGAAGTCCTGTGTCACTTACACTGGTTTGTTTTGATTGACTTTGTTCTTTTTTAATTTGTTTGATTTTATTCTCTTTAAAATTAAAAATAAAAGTTACTAACAAAGAAAAGTCTAGGTTCTGATTGATTCACAGTTGAATTCTACAAGAAATTTAGAGAAAACACAATGCAAACTTTTAATGGAATTCAAAGTGAAGTAATACTCTCTAATTCATTTTTGAAATCAAGTATTACCTTGATAGTCAGAAAAAGACCCAACCAAAAAACAGAAATACATGCCAAACTCCCTAATGAAAGTAGATACAAAAATTTTTAATAAGATGCTAGCAAACAGAATACAGCAAATCAAATGAAGATTACACACCATGAACCAGTGGTATTCAACCCAGGAATGCTGGGTTGATTCAATGTTTGCAAATCAATAAATATAATACACCACACCAACAGAGCCAAAGACAGAAATCATCTGATCTTCTCAATAGATGAAGAAAAAGTTGTTGACAAATTTCAAAAGTCATTCATGGTGAAAACTACAGAAAATTGGATAGATGATATTTACCTTCTCTTGATAAAGACATCTATGACAAACCAAAAGCAAACATCATACTAAGTGGACAAAATCAAGAACTAGACAAGGATATCCACTATCAACAATCCTACTCAATATAGTTGTGGGAAAACTAGCAAAAGTAATTAGAGAAGAGATACAAATAAAAGGAATAAGGGCAGCAAAGAAAGAAGGTAATAATCATTATGCACAGATGCCGTGTTACTCTGTATATAAGACACTAAAACTTTTCCAAAAGATTTCTAGATTTAATAATTAAATTCTGTAGTTTGACTAGATAGAAAGTCAACATTCAAAAATCAATACTATTCCGGTATAAAAACAACAAACTCACTGAGAGAAAAATTAGGGAAACACACATTGCACAGTAGCATCTAAAAAATGAAATACTTAGGAATCATTCTAACAAATGAAGTAAGAGCCATACATTGAAAATTACTATACTCTGAAAAAAGAGAACAAAAATGATATCAGAACATGGAAAGATATTCTTTGCTCATAGATAGGTAGAAACAACATAGTGAAAAATGGCCATATTCCAAAAACCATTATACAAATTCAATGCTATTCTAACCCAATTCCATTAGTATACCTCACAGAACTAGAGAAAACATTTCTAAAATTTATTTGAAACCAAAAGAGACCTAGAATAACAAAGGCAATCCTGGGCAACAAAGGCAAGGCAAGAGACATTACAATTCCTGACTTGAAATTATACCACAAAGTTACTGTGATAAAATCAGCATAGTACTGGCAACCAAAGGGTCAGTGAAGTAGATTAGAAGATGTAGACACAACTACAGACACACTAAGTCATCTTATCTTTGACAAAGGTGAGAAATATATTTAATGGAAGAAAGACAACTTCTTTAATAAATGGTTTTGGAAAATCTGGGTATCTAAATGTCAAAGAATAAAACTTGATCCATGTCTATTACCATGCACTAAACTATTTTCAAAATGGATTAAAGATGTAAACATTAAAACAGAAACACTCATTCCACTGGAAGAGTAAGTAGGTAGAAATCTTGAAGATATAGTTGTAGACAGAGAATTCATGAATGAAGTCCAAACTGCAAGGGAAATACTTCAAAACATCAACAACTGGGATCTCATCTTGTTAAAAAGTTTTTGCACATTAAACAAAATCAGCAACAAGTGAAGACAACCCACAGAGTGGTAAAAAAAAATTAGGCAATTGTCTTTCAAACAAAGGACTTCTATCTAGAACATATAAAGAACTGAAAAAAAATCAGACCCCTAATCAAAAGATAGTCTTGAAATGGACATCTGAGATGAATACACACTTCTAAGATGAAGAAATACAAATGAGAAATAAATATATGCAAAAATGTTCAACATCACTGGACATTAGAGAAATGCATATTAAAACAACACTGAGATTCATTCTACCCAAGAAACAAAGACTATCATCAATAAATCAGCTAATGATAACTGCTGACAGGGCTGTGCAGCACAGGAACCATTCTCCAATGTTTGTGGGAGTGTAGACTGGTGTAAGCACTGTGAAAATCAGTGTGACTATTTCTCTAAAAGCTAGAATTGGAGATCACATTCCACTCAAGTATTCCCTTCTGGGTAATTTCACAGAAGAATTAAAAACATCATGCCACAGTGATACATGTGCTTTCATGTGCCCAATTTGTAATAGCTATACCTTGGAAACAATCCAAAGGTCCATCAACTGAGGAATGGTGAAAAAGATGTGTTTTTATACAATTGAGTACTTCTTAGCCATAACGAAGGCTAAACTTGAGACTGTTATAGGTAAATGGATACAACTTGAGACCATACTCACAAATGAAATAAATCAGACTTGCATGTGTAAACATTGTTTTGTGTCCTGAATATAAGAAACTGAAAGTGTACATAAGATTCAAAATGTACAATAGATGTTATAAAATGAGAAAAAAACTGTTCAAAAGCAAAGAAAAACTGTGATGGGGTTAATGAGAATAAAAGGAAGCAAAAAAAGAAAAGTAAATAAATAAACACAATTGTTAAAATAGTTATACTTCTAATTCCTATTCATTGATGAGTACTTTTTGTGCTTATATTGTTTGATTACCATCATATTATCTCCCTGGCATGAGAAACTTAAAGAATAAATAAAGTATAAAATGTACAATAGATATTGTGAAATGAGAAGTAATTTTTGATAAGTGACTTAGTTACTTTTTTCTTGTGACTGAGACAGAATACCTGACACCCAAAATTGGGGAAGGAAAGGTTTAGTTCTTATAGTTCTTGGGGATTTCAGTCCATATTCAGCTGGTTGCAAGGCAAGGTGGTATGGTGGGGAAGCCATTTATGGCAGCCACCAACAGCAAAGCGTGAATCCACAAGAAAGTAAAGACGTGCCTTCTTCCCACCCTTACACTGTATGTTGGCTCCACCCCTGTGCAGGTGCAACACACATATCGCCAATCTCAGAGCTAAACACCAAACCAATCACAAATGCCAGACTCGGCCCCATGCATGATTACATGAGGCTTAAGTGGGGACCATCCGACCACATTATATTATTCCACCCCTGGCCTGCCAAAGACTCACGTACATCCTTTAGACGAAAGCCATTTAATCCATCTCCAAGAGTTACCAAAGCCCTAACAGTTTCAGCGTTGCTGAAAAGTCTAAACTCCAAATCTCCTGTGAAATCTATGGAAAACTCTTAACTATAACCCTCTGTACAAATGAAAATGAAGTTAAACACTTCCAACATGTAAGAGCACAAGATAAACATTACCATTCCAAAAGTTACAAACAAGGAGAATACAAAGCATTGAACCAAAGCAAGTCCAAAATCCAGCAGGACAAACATTAAATCCTGGAGTTCTACACTCAGCATCTGAAGCGATCTTGGTTGCAAGCTCCAAAAGGCTTGAGTGAATCCACCCCCATGGCACTGCCTTGGGTTTTAACTTCCATAGCTTCTCTCATAAGCTCATTCTGCTCAATTTTTGCAGCTTTTCTTGGATGATCCATGTTCCTGGCTTTTCCAAATTTCTGAGTTTTCCACTGCACCCTTGGCTTCACCCTTACATCTGTACATATTGCCCTCGGAAGGTGGGGTGGAAGCTGCCTTAGCCTCAGAATTTGTGCATTTTCCTTGCACTCAAAACCAGTGGCATGTGGATGCTGCCAACTGGAGCAGTAGCCAGGCTTTCCTTTTCTTGGTTGTAGGGGTCAAAAGCCTGGATTGCTGAGATCTCTGAAGCTGATTGTGAGGAACAGGCTCTCTATGCTTCACCATTTTGGAACCTCCTGTGACCTGTATTGCCACTCTGGAATGTGGCACTCTATGGCTTTTTCCTCTGAGAAAACTCACTTTTGCCACTTGAGGCTGCAAATGGCGGAGGCCCACTGTTTCCTGGGATGGCTCAGGCCATCTTTTTTATTTTTATTTTATTTTTTTCCTTCTCAGCAATCGAGGTCTCAACTCCAGCTTTATAGTCCACAGCTTTCTGGGCAAACTCACAATGTTTTAAAATCATCCTGCTGGGCTCTTTTCTCTTGATTTGCAAGATAAATCTGGCTAAAAGCCCCCAACAGTAGCCATGTCACCACCTCAACATTTGACAGTCTTGAAATTTCCTTTACCAGATTAAGCAGTCCAACACCCTTAATCTCAGTCTCAGACAGTCTCTGGGCATAAGAAAAATGCAGACAAACTTTCTGCCAAGCCATAATGACCATTGTGTGGAGTCCAACACCCAATATAGTCCTTCTTCCCAACAGAAATGTCCCAAGCCTGGCCTCTACTGGCAGGCCTTATATCAGTCTTCTGGTCTTCTAAGCTCTGACCAGAATCTCCCAGAACAGCTTAAGCTGTTTGTTCCAGCACCACCCTTTCAGGTGATGTATCCAAACCTTTCCAAACTCTTCCCACAAGCCATTTCCAAAAGCTCTTGAACCACATGATCAGGTTTAGTCTCAGCAAACAACCCCACTGCACTGGTACCAAATTCTGTCTTAGTTTCTTTTATCTTATTTCTGAGACAGAATACCTGATTCCCAAAATTAGGGAAGGAAAGGTTCATGTCTTACAGTTCTTGGAGTTTTCAATCCATATTCAGTTTGTTGCAAGGCAAGGTGGCATGGCAGGGCAGTCTTTCATGAAAGCTTCTAGCAGCAAAGCACAAACCCACCAGTGGGCAGACACACCTTCTTCCTAGCCTTACACTGTATGTCAGCTCCAACCTTGGGCAGGTGCAGCATTCATACGGCCAATTTCAGCACTAGACACCAAACCAATCATGAATGCCAGACTTAGCCCCATCCATGATTACATGAGACTTAAGTGGGGGCCATCTGACCACACTATAACAATAAGAAAAAAGGATCTAGGAGGCGTGACAGGGGAAATGACAATAGGAAAAAGGAAATATCAAATTAGTTATACTATTAGTAACCTGTAGTTCATCAAAAAGGAATATTTGGGCTAATATTGATTGAAAGGTATTTATGCTCATATCCTGTACCCTGAGGAACTCCTTAAAAATAGCATGTAGTATGCTAACTATTGTTATTCTCCTATTATTTCATTGTGAAATTTCACTTTTCTATTTATTCATTTAAAAATCTTCTCTTCAGCTGTCACACCCAAAGCAGATTTTACACATGAAAATTGCATGTCCCATGCAAAAGTATTGTTTACACTGATAGCAGGCATATTTTGGTTTCCTGTCCATTACTATAAGATACTGTTGACATCTGATATGCTTTCCGGTTGTCTTAACAATTCTTTAGAATGCTGTGCCTGACAGTTGCCATGTCAGATGACTAGTGTTGTCTATATCATCATCATCATCATCATCATCATCATCATCATCATTATTTTGTGTAGTTCCCTAGGCAGATGTATTTTGTTTTTTCTCCTGCTATGAATGAGCTCTTATGAGTTCCAGTCTCAATCCTCTAAGAAAATTTGATATTTTGTACTTGTTTTCTTTGTAAACTATTAAACTGTGTCATACATGTTTAGGAATGAATAAAGCACAATCATTTGGCAATGCTTTTCATTTTGAGTGACATCATAATTGCTGCATAACTCAACAATATCTAGTCTACCTTTGGTTTTATTGTAGAAAGTTACCATTTCAGGCTTGTATTTTGTTCAGATTTCCCTATCAATATTTCCATCATGGTGTAATTCTGACATTAGCAGTACAGGTTTGGTTTCTTTGCTATATACAAGGCCAATGTAATTCTTTCTGAAATCAAAGGGTTGTACTATATAATTCTCTGTTTCAAAATTGAAACTTTTCCTTGGAATTTCTGCTTTGTTCTTATGTTAAGTTTCTGTGATCATAAACTTGTGATTTTTTAGCAAAAGTAGCATCAATTGGAAACATGTGAACCAATTTTCAAATGCCACATTCTGATTATTTTGGGAGATGATAACAACAGGTTTCTTCATAACATTCAACTTATCGCTATGCAAATAGAACCTGATTGATGAATACCAGGATAAATCTCTAAATTGAAAGCATAATATCTTTGCACCTACAATGCAGAAATTTTCATGCTATATTTTGAACCAACACTTTTCCAGAAGACTTTTACATTCCTGAAATTACCATGAAAAATTCCTGCTAAATACAGCAGATCTATAAATGATTTCAGTTCAGATAGTGAGACTCCATAATAAACACGGTTTTGAATATGGGTATTAATGCACACAATATTTTGCATGTATTTTGACCTTTGTGTATTTCACAAATTTTGTAATATTTCCACTGTTGCAATTTCTAACAATGAATAGCATTGTGTCATTCTGTTCAATAACTTTCACCCCTGCCAAGACCTTCACTATATCTTTGGACATATGTGTATGTACTGCCAAAGTGAGTACATGACCAAGCCATGTTTGCATGAATATTTTGCTACATTTATACTGGTCAAACATATATTCATGTTACTATTTTCTGCATCACCTATAATGAGGAGGTTTACATTCCCTGTGTCTGTATCAATTGATTCATTATCACCATTCTTTTGTTATGGAAACATGTATTTTACCATAATGGATCATCCTTACCATCCATGCATAATGTTGCAAAATGTTAATGCATGAATTTTTCATGAGATTGATAGGTGTAAATGAAAAAGGTGACAAAACAAATGATGTAAAAACACCATTTAGAGAAGTAAAAGCAGAAAACTTCCCAAACCTGGGAAAAGCATCTGACATACAGAAAAGTGAGGCACATAGCACTCCAAATAACCATAACCAAAAACCTACACCCAGACATATAATAATCAAGATCCTAGAAATTCAGGATAGACTATTAAAGGAAAGAAAAAGCTCACCAATCAAAAAAGTCCATCAGAGTCATGGCAGACTTCTCAGCTAAAAACATCAAGTCAAAGAGAGCTTGGAGTGAAGCGTTTCAAGTCCTGAAAGAGAACAACTTCCAACCCAGATTGATGCAACCTGCAAAACTATCTTTCAAAGTTAATGGAGAAATAAGTTACTTTCATGATAAAGAGCAACTGAAGGAATTCATGATCACCAAATCAACCCTACAAATAGTGCTGAAGGATATTCTAGAGAGAGACAGATGACCATGATTCCAGAAACAGTAACAGAGGGGGATCTCTTAGTAGGGCAGACGATTGAATGGAGGGGAAAAGTGGGGGACCAATGGCAGGAGGATAGCATGGTAGAGCTGAACTAGTGCATGTCAACTGTAAACATCAATATAGGTGGCCTCAACTCAGCAACAAAAAAAAAAAAAAAAAAAAAAAAAAACATGGGAAGAGTGGATCAGGAGACAGGATCCATCAATAAACTGTATACAAGAAACACATTTGACTAAAAAGAAAATTCATGCACTAAAGGTAAGAGGAGACAAGATGATGCTCCACGTAATGGGGACCCAGGAAAAATCAAGGGTAACTTGCCTATCGACTGTAAAATGGTTAGGAAACACATGGTATTGTTATATAATGGAAGGTTACTCAGCTATAAGGAAGGATAGCCTGGAGGCTCTTGTAGGTAAATGGATGCAACTTGAGATCACGCTCATGAGTGAAATGGTTTGGACTCACATGCGTGAACATTGTGTTGTCTCCCTAGTATAAAAATCGGAAGGACTTAGGGGGATCCAAAATGTACAATAGATATTGTGGAGGTAAAAGGGAAGGAAGTGTCTAAAAAGGGAAAGTGGTATCCAGTGTTAATTTCCTATTACCTTGTTTTGAAGTCCTGTACTGTTTTCATTGTTTGGTTTAGTTTGGTTTGGTTTGGTTTGGTATTATTCTGTTTTGTTTTGTTAGATTCTATTATGTCTGATGACATGAGCAGCTATTTTAAAGATAACAAGATATATTATGGTAACCATTGTTATTTCCCATTATCTTGTTTTGGCATGTCATATCACTTTCATTGTTTTGTTTTGATTGATTTTTTTATGTTCTGTTTTGTTTGATTTTATTATGTCTTGTGGTATGGGAAGCTATTTTGAAGATGACATGAAGCATTATAATAGCCATTGTTGATTCCCTATTATCTTGTTTTAAAATCCTGTATTATTCTCATTGTTTTACTTTGATTGGATTTATTCTGTTTCATTTTGTTTGGTCTTATTCTCTTTAAAATAAAATTTATAAAATGAAACTATAGTAAGTATCTTTTCCAACTTAAATGCAATAAAACTAGGATTCAATGCAGAAAAACTTTTGAAAGTGTACAAATGTAATGAAATAGAAAAATTAGCCCTTAAACAGTCTAGGAATCAGAGATGATAACAAGAAATAAACATTTACTTTTTCTGCTTTTGGTTTCTGAGACAGGTTTTGCTATGTAGTTCAGGCTGGTCTTGAACCCTCTATGTAGTCCAGACTGGCTAAAAGATCACAATGATCATCCTGAGTATTCCTCTATTATTCTAGGATTAAAGGCATATGATACAAAACTTTCTTAAAATGAATAACAATAGAAACACAATGGAATAGTACTTTCCCATAAAGAAGAATAAATTTGAATCATTTGTAGGAGAATAGATGCATGTGAAACTATAACATGAAAGAAATTAGTCAGACACACAAGCTTAAATTTATCTAATTTAATAAATAACATAATAAATAAATAATGATAAATAATTCACTTATATGAAAAACCCAAAATGTAAATAAAGAGAAAATAGAAGATAGACAATAGAAAAAGGGGATAGATCTTTTGCAAATGGGAAGGGGACCAAGACATAGAGGAAGAGTGCAGAAAAAAAAAAAAAGGAGAGAGTTGAGTGAAAGAATGAGATGTATAATGTCCATGTACTAACTCTCCAGGGTGGATGTAATCATTATGTACCACAAAAAGTACTAATAAAAATTAAAATTCTTTAACAATTTTTATAAGTAAAAGCAAATGAGAAATAACAGAAGTAGTCCCATCAATGCCTGCACAAGCAGATGATCAAATATTTCATATAATTTATAATCTCTCAAGAGGGAATTAGAAAATAAGAGAAAGGAAAATAGAAGGAAAGAGATAAACAATAACAGAATAAAATTAAATGATGTGGAGGCAGAAATACACAAATTATTATTGAAGCAAAGACAATTCCTTGAAAAAATAAACAAAATGAACAACACTTAGTAGGACTAATCAATACAGACATCTAGAAGATCCAAGTAAATAAAATTACAGATAAAAAAGGAAACATCAAAACAAATACCTTGGAAATATCGTTATCATTCCCTCTGTACTCTTTGCTTTGAAGTACATGAAAATCACTGGAAAAGATCTAAAATCATTTTCCATGATATCCTATATACTTTCATTAAGTTACTTTGTATAAAATATGATTTTTTAGTTATATCAGTTGCCTCAGAAAATACATGTATTATATTTTTAAAAATACTTTTAGTGCTATATCAGTCATTTGAGCCAGAGAAACAGAACATAAATATATTAATGTATTGAAAAAATCAGACTAGGTGACCGTAATGAAAAAAGCAATGCTGAAATCCATAGAGCAGGTCACCAGTCAAAGCAAGATTTAGATTACATTCATGAATTGGAAATACTCATAAGTGTGATTCCTTTGTTCTCATAGAAGGCTCAGTTCTACTTTTGATTCTGATTCAAATGAATTAGGTCTACTCCAAATACCTAGGAAAACCTATTTTATATTAGATCAACTGATTGAGTAATGAAATATGGAAGGAGCATTCACAACAATGAGTAGATTAGTGTTGAATAATTGGGGATTTTAGCGAAGCCAAGTTAATTCATAATACTTAACAACAAATACAGCAGTGATAATCCATATAATCTTCAAGAAGCTCCAAAAGAGTTTCTCAACAAAAGTCAGCGCTAGGAATGTATCTATTGCTTCTCTAAGCAATATTGTATGCTTGCTTCAATTGAGTCTATTTAGTTTGTCTTATTTTGTCATAAACTATGTGCCAGAGTACATGCTGTAGCAGACGTACCCAAAGGTGATTTTAATGGGTCATATCCTTGACTTTGGGCAGAATCCATGTCTTGTTTGCAACACAAAACGTCACAAAGATGGAAGAATATCACTCCCGTAATTAAAGTACATTATATAAAACAGACTATGATGCCAGGAAAAGATTTCCCTGCTGAATTTGAAAAAATAAAGAACTATGTTGTAAGTGTCTAATGAAGTTGTCCATGATGCAGGAAACTCATCATCTTCAACAGTAGATGATGGTACCTTGAAAACTGAAAGTAAGAAACTGGCATCCACAGTCATCCAGCTAGAATAAAATAAATTCTTCCAACGTTGTCAGTGAATTGGGAAACAGATTCTTTTCTAGTTAAGTCTTCTGAAGATGCAGCATGGTGAACCAGCTTAACACTCTGAGCAGAGAACCCAGGTAAAAGATTTGATTCCCGACCCACAATAACAGGGAGATGTACATGCTTTTGCCACTTGATCTTCAGTAGCTTGCTAAGTCAAAATATAAAATATTCTCTGTCTGTATCTCTGTTTAGGAATACCTAACTCTTAAATGGTATTCTACAGTCTCATTAAACTCAAGCTGTCAGTTTAATTTGTATAAACAAGAGGTGACATTTTGATTTTGATTTAATTACCATTTGCCATATTGATCCATTGGTTGAGAACTTATACTAAGTAGACAGATAGTATTAATTAGGCTATCTAGTGAATGACATGGGCAAATAAGGAAATACAATATTGAATGTGTCTTGTTGCTGAGACAAAATACATGGCACTCAAAGGAGGAAAGGTTTACTTCGACTCAAAGTTGTAGAGATTTCAGTCCACAATCAGTTGACTCCAAGGCAAGGTAGCATGACAGAGGGACATCACAGAGCAGAAAAATAAAGTTCATGGTATAGAAGGCAGTAAGCAGCAAAAGCAACAAATGGCAAGCAATTCCAGAGTCTCTTTTTCTGTCCCTTGTATTCTGTCCAGGTTACCTGCCCTTAGGGCAGGCAGCACTCATACTCAGTGAGGACCATCCCATTTTCCACTCCCAGGACTGTGCTAAATTAATCAGTGGAGTAATTTAGCAATCACACACCTTTAGTCCCAGCATCACATGCTCTAAATTCAGCCATCTCTGAAAAATTCCACCTTTGAGTTCATGAGGCTTTGGGGGAACATCAAGACACAAGCCATAACAGTACGGAATATGCAGACCAACATAATAATTTAAGAACCATTTAAAGAAACTCTGAGCTTTACCATCTTTGTTTTTGTTTTTCCAGTGCTAGGGATTGAACTGTGTCTTGTGAATGCTAGGTACCCTGTTTCTAAACTACTCAAAGAGATCCAGGCTTTCAAAGCTTTGAATTAAATTATTTTATTGCATTGCATTTTAAAGAACAATTTGAGGCAAAATGTACAGTTCTTGTAATCATTGATAGATGTAACATTTTTACTTCAATGATTTTTCTGTGTCCTTCGAAAATTTCAGCCTTGGAAGTAGGTATTGGCCTTTATCCCATGCCCTGGCAATAGTCCACAAATTATGTGGCTTGGCAAGATTCTTAGACTTTCCTCACCCAGCATTTAATAACTATCCTTGTGAATATCTTAGATCAAGATTCTGGATCTATTTACAGATACACATTATTTAAAAGTAAAAAGCAATAGGCAACTGCATCATGTTAGAGATAAAATTTTCATTTAGAATGAAATAAAGAAAATCAAAAGAGTTAATAACAATTTTAAATCCAGGACATCTTTACAGAGCACTTCTGAGATGACTTGGTGACTAGCACAGCACAAAAATGTAGAACAAAACATATAGCAATTGTAAGATGTTTGAAATGAAAAGAAATAAATACAAGATAGAATCCCAGGGAAATAAAGTTTAAGTATTAGCATAATATTGGCCAAAAAATGTGGAGAAAAAAAACAGAACTAAAGCACAGTTTAAAGGATATCTGAAGCTTAAAATTGAAGGTGAAGTATATCTGTAATACAATACGAAGTAGAAAAGAAGAGCTATATTTGAAATTAACTGCATATGAAATGTCATTAAAGATAAGATTGTAAAAGGTGGTGACAATTGACTAGTTACCTTTTTTTTCTTAATGACCAGGGACTAATTACATCTAATAAAAAATAGTTAAGGGATTACTTTAAGGAAAGGACCAGAATTAAAATCTTGGTGTGACATAGGACCAGAAAATTGTGCATCACAATTTTTATGCCATATTCTCAATATATGAAGTATGAAGTTTTGAATTAACTCAGACTGAAAGCCAAGCAAGACCTTATCTGAATCATGTGTGGAGAAAAGATGACTTGAGGTATTTATGAGTTTTTCTGTGTGTGAATATTTATATTAATGCTGTTTATTATACAGTACTTCCTAGTTGCTGTGGTTCTGATAATGTTTACATACACAAAATGTTAAAATGCTGAATTTTGAAATTTTGAGTGCCTGGAATATAGGTTGTGAAATTTTTTCAAATCTAAAAACAGAGAACCCATTAAAATTATTTTTATACTATAAACTTGCTTTTTAATGTTTAGGAAAGAGCACAGAACATGTGAACAGACTATCAGTGCTGGCATGCAAACTGCCGATATCTTGAGAGACAAAGTTAACATAATGTGTTCCAGGAATACAAAAAATTATGATAGTATGTTTTGAGAGTAATCTGACAGGACATGTAAAAAATGAATTTAAGCATAATAAAATGTTGGGTCTTTAGAAAAGAACTGAATCAGACTTCTTAAAAAAAGGAGATTAAGGTATCCTTCAAAGAAACCACAAAGAAAGAGCTACAGAAAGCTCTTGATTCATATTGCATAATTTTATATACTACAGACTTAATCTCATTTTTCTACCTTTTGCCTTTTTTCATATACTTTATTATTTTATTTCTTTATTTATATTTTATCAAGTCTTCATCAATCACGTAAAAAGACAAACACATACCTACATGATTGTACTCAAGTTAATAGAATATTTTAATCTATCAAAAAAATTAGATACACCTTGCATACTGAAGACTAGAGGGGATCTATACTTCAAATTTACATTCCATGATTATCATATTCATTCTAAAATTGAGTAAAATTTATGTGTTTATTTATTTTCATTAATGCTTCATAGATTCCTAGTAGTTCTGATGAATCTTGATTCATTTTTTTTCTATTGATAATTGGCATGTAATAAGTTACTGTAAATCTCAGTGCCAAAAGCCAACAAATTATTATTTCTTATAACTGTGTGGATGATCATATGACATAGGGCTTTTAGAATATTTATTTTACCCCTACAGCATCAGCTAGGAAATTCCTTGACTGAGTTTATCAGGCAACCAGGAGACACTGGATGGTTCAAACAGGCTCCACTCACATATCTTACCTTCTTGAGTTCCTCTGCATAGCCAAATTTTGTACTAGTGAGCTTCCTCTTGTTGCCCCTTTCTGTCCCCAGACTAAACTTTCTTAGAGCATTGAGTGTTGTTTTACAAAATGCAAGTTAGAGTGGTAACATTTTTATCACTTCAATTTGGAAGTTAGAGAATGTCATTTGTACTTTATTCTACTGCTAGTTCACATTCAAATGCACTTAGTTCATGGAGTGTAAGAAGCAAGGTTTTTCATCAAAAATATAAACAGCGAGAAGCTCCATCTTGGACTTCAGTCCACCTTAGCTGGCCCCTTCCAAACAAACCAAGTCACAAGAAATGCCCGCTCAATTTAAATTCTGAGAACACAGCCACAAAGAAAAGATAGCTTCTTAACAGACAAGGATTTTTTGTTCCTCTCAACACTTTCTGTTCTTCCTTCCTCTCAGCAACCCTTCAGATTCTCCCTCTTAATGCCCCTTAAAATAGCCAGTTAGGATAGATTGTGAAAGTTCAATCTAGCCAATGGGGAAAAGGTCAGCTGTTTCTCCTGCATTAGAATAAAAAGACCAACCTTCCTTTGTCCTACATGCCTACTACCTCATGCTTGTATTCTCCTGCAGGAGGAAAAAAAGAAAGAAAGAAAGAAAGAAAGAAAGAAAGAAAGAAAGAAAGAAAGAAAGAAAGAAAGAAAGAAAGGGAGGGAGAAAAAGAAAAAAGAAAAGAAAAATCTTACTTTGTCAAGACCTCTTGCCCTGAGTCTAAGTGTATTTTTTCCAACACCAACAATTGAGTCTATGGGCTTATTTTCAACAATTTTGGAGCCCAACTTGGGGCCCCAGTCCATCAGGGAATGTGATCAGGAATCAGATGCTGTAGTTCTGACTGCTAGTTATGATAGAGATGTGCAAGAGATTCACAGACAACTTTTTTTTTAAAGGAAAAATTAAGAAAATAACGAATAATTAAAGAATATTTAGTGATAGAGATATATCAATGATATAACTTTGAACATCCAATAATTCTCTTTCCAAGTGATTATTTTGGAAGTTGATTGAATTTTAGATATGCAGTATTTAAATGTTTCTGAAAATTTCACTGAAGCATGTACACATATACATACATAGGATATAAAAGGTAGATAAACTTCTGATTTGAATTATATTTTTTCAGTAATTTATTTCACACAATTAGTTCAGGTGAAGCACACATATGTTTATCATGTCAGTTATTGTCAAAATCTTAAAACACAGCAATTTCAAAAGTACATTTTAAATTGAATTAACACTGAACTTAGTAATTGTCTAGTTATAGACCTTTCATCTAGCTATCAATAAAGAATACTTGATTCACCTCTTTCAGCGCAATACTTTTCACATTATCCTCTCAAATCTGGCATTATCCTCATTCTGAATTTTTTCTATAAATTAAAAAAATGTCTAAAGTTTATAAACATGTAAAAATATATTGTCTTTCTAAGAATACAGATGTTTAAAACAAGGGAAAAAAGCTACTTTCTACTTTTTTCCTAAGGCGGTAACTCTAAGAGGAGAATTTCAAAATCATGTTATCTAAGTAAGAGGATGTATGGCTTAGCACTATTTCATTTTGGAATGCTACACTTTCTGGTAATAATCTCTAATGTCCACATTTAAAGTCAAAATTTGCTTTACCAGTAACAGCAGGAACATTATTCTATGCTGTAGGTGGACAGACAAATTTTGTTCTTCGTATTAACTTAAAAAAACCAAAGAAATTAATCCCAGCACTCGGGAGGCTGAGGTAGGTGGAGCGTTGTGAGTTCGAGGCCGGCTTGGGCTACAACGCGAGCGCAAGGCCGGCCTGAGCTACATAATGCGACCCTGCCTCGAAAAACCAGGGCCGGGCGTTTGGCTCAGTGCCTTAAGCGCCTGCCTTGGCAGGCGTGAGGTTGTGAGTTCAATCCCCAGTGCCGCAAAAAAAAAAAAAAAACCAAAGAAAATATTTCTGAGATAGAATGTGTTCATACTTTCTAGTTTGCCAATGACTCTTTTATTTTACTTGCATTCTACAGATGGTACTTATTTCTGATCATTCACTTGTTTTAAACATATTTAGATGATAAATTAATTGGTAACACTCCTGAAACATAATGAGTTTGTTTTGTATGTATTGTTCATGAAATTTAAAGAGCCCTTCTTAATGTTATTTATTTTCTTGGATTATGAAATCTAGTAAAAAATTTCATATCTATATTAAGTACTGTGTAATATACTTATCTATCATTAACTTACATTCTTAGGTTTTTATATTTGCCTCTTACGTTGTTACATTTTAAAATTATGTATTATTTTCTTTGTGTGCATATGTTTCTTTCTTCTTATCATTGTCTTTAACTGTATTTTATATCCTTTTATTATTTTTTTTCTTCTCTGGATTTTATTCACACCCATTCTTAAAACATGATGATGAGAAATATCTGTGGTATTCAAGGACTAGGTGTACTAAGATCCTCCTCGATAATTAATATGACTTTCTTCGGTTTGTTTTTGCTGTTTCATTTGCTGCATTCCAACAGCTGTGTTGAAGGTATTATGTTAACCCTCTTGTTTGCCACTGCGTGCTGGCCCACCATCCACAAAGACAAAGCTGTAGAACCCAACAGGGAAGTACATCACACTGTATTAAAGGTGCAATAAATGTGTTCAGCTGCTGTTAAAAATTTGAAATTTACTTGCCTCCTTTGTGGCGGCCTGAATGAAACCAGCGTGGACAATAATAGTGTGAAAGAAGAGGATGGCATGCTTCCTCCGAAAGTCTCTCTTTTTGTTCTAAGAGTTTTGGAAATCGACACCTCTTACCTTTAAAAATTGCAGTATCCAGATGAAAAGTTTGACCCTTTTTTAAAGGATAGGAAATACTTTTCAGAAAACATTTAGCAAATCTTACCTGAGTTTCACCCATAAGACTTCAATAGATGCTTCAATTGTTTTCTAAAAAACAAAAACAAAACAGAAAAACAAAATGCACACACTTATTTTATACTTCATTAATGAGTAAGATAAACTTTTTTAAAGCACTGAGAAGTTACAGAAAGAGTCTTTTCTAAAAAGAAATACATCGCTTTAAAAATTGTTATTTGCTGTTTTACTACATAACCAATGAATGCTAGTTTGAAGGAGCATTATGTCTATGAGGTTTTTTATTTTCCTTAATAATAGGAGATTTTAAAGTTGTGTTTGAGGAAATTGTTAAGGAGAACAATCTTGAGTCATTTTCTCTTAAACATAGGGAAAAATTCTATTCTGTGGGTCTTTAGTTACTATTTCAGTTTTTCATCCATCTTTAGGAAAGTGATTTGTATAAGTAACTCAAAATAAAGATATGAGCATTTATTGCCCTTTTATAAGATTCTCAGTGAACTTAGCAAATCTATTCAAGATTGTCTGCATGTCTTTTTAAATTTAGAGGAGACTTGGAAAGTAATTCTTACGAAAATTTACAGGAAAAATAAAACACAAATAAATAAAAATAGCGTCAAGATTTTAGAGGGCACTATCTGCACACAGAAAATATAAAATTATAAATAGAAAAATATAATAGCGATGTTTTGCTATTGTTGCTGTTAATTCCGCCTCCCCCCAAAAATGATAGTGTGCCCTGTCTTTGTTTTGGCCATTTTAAAGGAGATTACACCACTGTAAACAATGCCTCACTGAGCAGAATGGTGGTGACACTTAAGAGATGAGAGTCTTATAGATATGGGTCAAATTTCAAAGAAAGTATCCTTGGGTTAAGGTTGTAAATGACTACTGGCATATTCTTTGTGCAAGAAATCCTTTGATTTCTACTGAACCTTTGATGATAAAGAATCATTCTGTGAGGTGGTTAAGTAGGATACCAGAAAAGAGTTGGTGGTTGTGTAAATTTAAGATATGGCCCAGGAACTAGTATTTTAGCACCCTTTTCCAAGTGACGTTTGTGTTTATCCATGACTGGAAACTACTGTTACAGAAAATAGATGATGCAAACTGTAATGGAGTAGAAAGAAAAGATGAGAGTCCACACTTCCTAAATTCGTATAATGCCCAGTATAAGTGAGTGTTACGTACTTTCTATTAGGTCATTTAATACATCCAATATTTTAAAAGAACTGACATAATTATATATTTATGTATGAATAAGCAATTCATGAATTGTTTAAAATGACTTGACCAAAGTCACAAAACTTGACAGAGCTTAATATGAAATTCAGTAAAGTGACTTCAGAGCCCTTTTTATAACTAAGAAGAATATTGAAAAAAAAAGTCCAAAAAGGATTTAGAAGTACATTGGAGCACTAATCCAGGAAAGTGGTGCTAAATTCTAGGTAATAAAACTGTTGAGGAAATTTCATATTTAGCCCATATCTGGACAAAGGTCACTTGACATAGGTTGTGGAAATGAATGTATGCTAAGATCAAGACATGTGTTTGATATAGATGAATCAGGAAATAGCATTTTGCACAGAGAAAAACAGAAGATGCCCCTATATTTTTAAATGGTGGTTTATTTGGACTATATTAGAGTTTTTACTTTTATTGGCAAATATGTCCCATGTGTAATGCTTAAATCAGTTGTGTGGACTTGTGCATGTGTACAACACATCTTAATTCACTTTTCCATACCCTTCCCCAACCTCCTTCTTCACCATCCATTTCTTGGTTCCCTTCCCTTTTGCAAAAAATGTATCTTTCTAATACCTACCAATTAGAATACTCATGACCCCAGGAATGTAAATATGAGAAATTCTTTTGTTTTATTGGTAAATTTTTGGATAGGAAACAAAAATTATTGCTCATTAAGCACTCAAATTTTATGTATTTAATTACTGCAATACCTAACCTACTTGTGTCATTTCATATATTTAATTAACAAGTGGAGTGCATATGAATATATGCAGAGCTTTCTTATTATAGCTTGATGCTTCAACTTTAAAAATTAGATAATGGTAATCCTTAGAAAAGCAGCAGATATCATCACATTTAATTTCAATGAAGTAGAGGATTACAAATGTGTAATGTATATGAACAAGAAAAAATTAGAAGTATTTGATGATGTGTTTCCCTTATTACCAAGAATTCAGTTCATTCTTTTTCAAATATAAGGTACACTCATCCATAGCCTAAAGTAAACAATTTAGTTTTAAGGTTAAAGTGTACAACTGTGATCCAACTACTATCTTTATTAGTAGGTGATGTCGGAAGATCTACAGCATACCGACATATATTTTCTTTTGATTCAGAAATTTATCAACTGTTCTTTTCCCAAACACAAGGAATATAATGACACAGTGCTGGAATAAGGACAGATAACCAAAGTACACACTTCCCTTTCAAAAAATGAATGCTTATAATGTAAGAGTCTCAGTAAAAGTGCAAGAGTTGGTATCCATTCAGTAATAAACATAGGATTATTCCTAGTGTATATTTTGTCACATATTGACTTAGTTCTCCAAGTAAGTTATTGAGTGCCACCTTCCAAATTGTAGGACTGTAGTTGAATTGATCCTCCAGAATTTTACAGAATTATTTAGGATATTGAAGGCACAGTTTTTGCTTATTTGATGATTTTCTAGATTATTTTCTCTTGATAAATACTACCTGTGTATAATTCCAGAAGTAAAATTTAAGAATAATTTATCAATATTAGGAATGTATTGTTCACGCATCTGTGTAATTTATGTCCTCTTTATTTATTTCATATATAAAACATTTCCTACTGACTTATTCACCATCTATCATCTCTTAATTATGTTAGACACAATATATTTCAAAAGCTTTTATGGTATCCACATAGAAAATACAAATGAATACCAAAATGAATTTCAATTTGTGTTCAGTTACACTGTTTTAAATCTATAAATTATTCAGTATAAGGAAATAAAACAGAGAAAGAAGCATTTTAATAATGTAGAAGTTTAATTTTGTTAAATTTTTGTGACATTTTGTATTAGTAAGTCTTTGTCAGTCCTGAGTTGATTTTCTCTTAGGAATATGCAATCCATTTCTGAGTCCTTCAGCCAAGATACTGTCTTCTGTGGTTAAATAATTGATTGTGGTGTTTGTCACTTAATTCATCAAAGAAGAGTCTGAACAATGTTCAGAAGACTTTAGAAACACAAGATTTCTGTGGTAGCTAAAAATAAGTATCCCTTTCACATAGATTGATCTACAACTCTAACCACTGTAATACGTATATGTTCAAATTTTTAGTTTTTAAAAAATAAATAATTCTTAAAAACTGTATGAGATTTTAAATAATGTAAGAAGCAACATTTTGGTTGATTCTTATGTGACACATAATGTTATGTTGATTGTAGCAAATTTCACCAGTAATTTTAAGTATTCAGTGCACGGATAAGAGTTTTTCTTTGCTCTATCTTGTACACTATGCTTATTATAAACTTATTGTAGTTAAAATCCTAGGTTGCTGACATAGGTTAGTGGCATGGTCCCTGCTTAGCAAGCACAAGGTCCTGAATTTGATTCCTGGTACAAACAAAATGAAACGACAACAACATAAAACTCCTATATCATTCATTCACTATCATTTTAGGCTCCTAAATTCATATGAAGGGAACTAGAGGAGACACATAATAACAAAAGCAATCTCAGGCAACAAAGAGGAATCACATCTTCTGACTGCTAGCTATACTATAAAGCAACAGTAACAAAAATGGCATGGTATTAAAAAAAACACACGTTTGTCAATTGGGCTGAATAGAGGATACAGAAAAATCCCTAGATATATTCAATCATTTGATCTTTGACAAAGGGATCAAAAGTGTATTTTGTGAGAAAGATAACTTACTCAAAAAATGCTACTTGGCAAACTAGTTGTCTGTTTGCAAGACTGAAACTTGTCTCATACATGTCACATGTACCAAGCAAAAATCAAAACTGATCAAAGATCTAAACATTAAAATGGAAACACCAAACTTACTCAAAGATCAAACAGGTAAAACAGTTGAATTTATAGCTGTAGGAAATGGTTTCCTAAACACAACCTCAACCATACAGGAAATAACAAGAAGAATCAACAAATAAGATTACTTTCAATTGGAGAGTTTTTGAACAGAAAAGGAATGCAGACGCAACGTACACAATGGGAAAAATTTTGTCATATATTTGTCAGATAGAGGACTGATATCTAGAATATGTGAAGAACTCAAGAAAATTATCCCTACTATAATAAAAGACCCAATTAAGAAATGAACAAATGAAGTGAGAAGAATTCTCAGAGGAGGAAATAAAATGGCCAACAAACACATGAAAACATGTCCACCCCCTGTTTGGCTATTAGAGAAATACAAATTAAAATGTTAAGATTCCATCTTACATCAGAAAGAATGGTAATCATTAGGACATAAAAAATAACAAAGACCGGCAAGACTGAGATAAAAATAATTCCTCCTTCATTGATGGTGGAAATGTAAACTAGTACAACCATTATGAAAATAAGTATAAAAATTCCTTGCATAATTAAAATTAGAAACTCCATAAAATTCAGCTATTCACCTTCTTGATATCTTCCTCAAAGACATCATACTATAGTGATACATGCACACCAAAGTTTATGGTAGCAAAATTCATAGTTGCTAAATATGAGAAACAGTGTGTAAACCCATCAACAGATGATTAGTAAAGAAAATATGGTATCTATATATTCTATACATAATGAAATTCTATTCAGCTATAAAGAAGACAGCTTGGAGACCTTTTTTGGAAAATGGATGTACAAGGAAAATATGATGAGTGAAATAAATGAGATGCTGAAGCTCAAATAGATATAATATCTCTCATTTGAATAAGTGAAGTATAGCAAGATTAATAAAGGGTAAACAGAAGGAAACAAGAAGACAGATGTTTTGCAAATGGGAAGGGATCTAAAAGTATATGGATGAGAGAAGAGGGATGGGGAGGAGAAATATGCAGAATACAGATATCTAATGTAGAGGAACCTATTAATGTCAATGAATGTAAATTTATTTCACAAACATTAGCTAAGTTTAATAATATTAACAAGAAAGGAAATGAGGAAAGGGTATTTAAAGGATGAGCGAGGGAGCCAGGAGGGAATGGGAAAGATATTTTAAAATGTGAACTGAGTCATATTATGTACATGTACCCACTCCCCAAGATAATAGTAAACTGCATGTGCTGAAAACATGTACTAATGAAAGCCATTATTCTTGAAGTTACTGCCCTGAAGTAACTTCAAAAATCAATTGGTGGCGACTGGCTCGCACTCCAGGAAGAGAAAGATGTGCCTCTCAAGAACCTGCCACGTTGGGTCAGAGAGGTTCCAACCAGGAGACTACTAGCCTGCCTTCCTGGTGAGTGCGCGACCCGCGCAGACTCCAGGAGGAGAAAGATCTGTGCCTCCCATACAACAACTGGTGTGTGGGTTAAGAATCAAGGACTCCCCGCCCGCCCGCCCCCCCGCCCCCGTAAGCGACCTGCTGATTAGGAGGCCTGGCTAAGTTGATATCAACTAAGGTACATAAAGCAGCTAAATGCTTGTACTGTTTGGTTGATTTTGCAGCCCTGGGGCCAGCAGTCTGAGCATCTCTTGGGAAGATGACACTAAGCAATGTAGCAAACTATGGGGGATTCTCTTCTGTCTTGTCTTTGAGGTCCAACATTGTTCTCATTGTTTTGCTTTATATCTGATTATTTTTTTTGCTTTATTTCATATTCTGTTTTTATTGGTTTTATTGTGTTTTGTTCTTGGTTTGATTTTACTATACATGATGGAATGGTCAACTACTCTGAAAATAACAAGATATACTATAGCAGCTATAGTTTTCATAGTATCATTCTTTGAAGTTCTGTACCAGTTCTACTGCTTTGTTTTGATTGACTCTGTTCTGTTATGTTTTGTTGGATTTTACTATCTTTAAAATAAAAAAATTAATTGTTATGCACATATCTTTAAAATAACAAGAAAATATCAGGTATTCATAATAATCAGAGTTCAATCATATGGCTTCTTTTCAGTAATTAGAAAAAGTTACCTTTTAAATATTCCAGTTAGTTTTTTTTCTTTCCATCATACATATTTTTATAATTTTATCTAATGTATAGTACATCAAAAGAATGTAAAATATATAATAGTTACATTTTGACATGTGGAGAAATGCTTGAAATCATCAATGCAATTGTAAATACAACTTGAGGCAACACATCCAACATGATTTCATTTCCCAAGTAAGTATACATAGTAGCTGGAAAACTTGAAATCATGAATTGACAAAGTACCTCTCCACTAGTGGCTCTGCACTTTGAGTGCCAGTCACTCTCAGCCTTTAATACCTCTGTGCCCTGATGCCTGCTGGCAGCACGAGTTAAACTGGGATACTTTTGTAGATATTGACCAGGAAGGCAGGCAGAAAGCAATGAGATTTCCTTCCTCTTTCCGCTTTTATTCATTCCAGGCTACAAGCCAATCGGTACCACTCACACCCCATATGAGACTTCCTTCTTCAGTAAGTCCATCATTTACACACAGAAACTATGCTAAACCGATCAGTGGGCTAAACCAGGTCCTTGATGCAGTCACTACCAAAAGCATTACCCATGATTATGTGAAGTTTGGGGGAAACATCTAGATCTAAAGTGTAATGTCATTGCTTCTCTTTCTACTTTTATTTCTCTTAGGTTTCTATTTTTTAGCTTTTATTTCATGTTTTGCCTCTTAACTTTTACTTGTTATACATTCAAAAGAGTTAATTTCACTTGGGAGTGTAATTTTAGTTTTTTTTCTATGACTCCATTCATGCTGTATATTCTCTATCTCTCAGTGTTTCAACTTACTTATTTTACTTTGTAAAATAAATATGCATGCTTTTCTCTTCCATACTTGTGTGATAAAATGAAAGGAAGAAAAAAAATGTATACTTTGTTTTCTCATTATTCTTTTAGGTGTGTTTTATGTGCATACATACATTACATATACCGTATATCATTATTTAATATGCATGACATGTAATACTTATGAAACATAATGTATCCCTATATTCATGAATACTTTTTCTATTGGTTGAATATTGTTTGCATTGCTGTTTATTTTATTGTGCTCTTATGTGATTATACCTGCATAATTATTTTTTAACCTATAAAGTAATGTTCTTTGAAGGTTTTAGTTGTCTTATTTGCATTTGAGCACTACAATAAGAGGTGCATCTCAGGCCCAAGTTTGTTACTTCCTAATAATATAAAAAGATGCTCAGTAATTCTAGATAACAAAGTCTAACTGATGAGAACTCCAATTGTTAACACTGACCCACACATCGCTTTTAACTAAAAACGAAATTTTGGTCATTTTTAAAAATAAATGTAACTGGAAAAAACACTATACTTCTTAAATTGCTGTTGTACATTAGACATATTTTGAAGGGAAAAAGCCAGTGGAGAATTCTGTCCGTACTTGTTTTCATTATCTACTTTTCCCAGATGACTAGCATTGCTTTGGTATTATAACAAATTATTTCCCACAGGAATGACCTATTGCTACCTTACTTTCATCTCACACAGAACGTGGGAAAGACAATGTCTTTTCTAAGAACAAACTTTATAATTTATTTTACAACATAATTACTCTGCTCTAATAAGTCTACTGCCTTATATCCCAGGGTTTCTGACATTTGAATATCCTTTTATGCCACCTCAAGAACCATAGTCCTAGAAGTATTTCTGATAGTGGTTTTGGACCTTATGTTCATGCTTAACTCTCAGTTCTATATTTTCTATGGAGTGAATTGTGGCGAGAAAAACTATCAATTCATACCAATTTACCATTTCACAGGAAGTAAAACTACCATCCTAAATTTAAAGTCTGGATAGTGTCTTTATTTGCATCTTTTATAAAACAACATTTTGTGTACATATGGGAGAGGTTTTATTTAGTTTTTTAAAAATATATATCTTTTTTAAGTGTTAGCAGATTTTACTTTCAATATTTTCAACTGTAGCTAAATTCAGAAAATCACAGTGTATGAAGGCAGCAATAATTCACAGTATCTCATTTATATGTACAGAATTATATATGTCTATGTGACTTGCAATTACTTCTGAATACAAGGTAATATCAATGACTTTATTCAGTAATGAAAAAGTTATGAAACTTCAATTTATTAAAAATTTGTTTGAGCTAACATGATAAAACATTCCCTAGGAAATTAGAAGATGTGCTTATACATCTGTGATAAAGTGTGAAGGATGAACCTTGCTCCATATGGGCTTCTGATCCATTTGTTTCTTGACAAGGGAGATTGTTATGCTGATCGACATGGCCTTCAACTCATGATTTTCCTGCCTGTGTCTCCCAAGCAAGTAAGATTATTGGGACACACCTCATCTGGTGTTTTTGTTAACATTCTCATTGAGGAGATAAAATATCTGGCACACAACGTTAAAGAAGGAAAGGTGCATTGTAGCTCACAGTTTGTAGAGGTTTCAGTTCATAGTGGGCTCCAAGCAGGTGGCATGGCAGTGCAGCATCACAGAGAAGAATGAAGGCAGCAAATAGCAAGCAGCAAGCAACAACACGGACAGCCCTGTTTCTGTCTCTTATGCTTTATCCAGGCTACTGCCTGCCCTTAGGATGTGTACCAGTCATGCCCTTTAATCCTAGCATCACACCATGAATCACCCTCAGCATCACTTCCTTGATCCCAGTCTTGCACACTCTATATCCAGCCACCTCTGAAAAGCCCCACCTATGACCACATGCAGCTTTGGGCGGACATCTAGATACGAACCATAACACCTGGCTTATAAATTAATTTTAATAATTTGTATTACTTCCATCTCTTAATTTAAGAGCAATGTTTTTCATTTACTATTATCTTAAAACACTGTACATTTTGATGGGGAGTTTTATCATTATCCAATACAAGTGTAAAATGTGTATTTTCAGGTCAAGGTAATAAAAATCTACATCTTTTAAACTGTTAGTTATTCTTATACATTGGGAATTTAATTCTCTTCTAATAATTTTGAAATATATAATAGCTACAGACTATGGTAGTATCTCAAAAGACAAAATAGTCTATCATCTACATATCACTAGATATCTCATTAGGTAGATAATACTTAGATTGCAGTACTAGGAATATCCTAGGCCTCACCTATGCTAAGTAAACACTTAACCACTGAGTCGCATTGACAGCTCTTTTAAGCACTATTATTTCTGTTTTGAGACATTGTTTTTCTTGATTGTCTAGGCTATCCTCAAACTTGATACTTTGGCTTCATCCTTCATTCACGTGGTTAGTGTTACATGCTTATACCATAGTGCCTTGCTTACCACAATTACTGATTAAAATCACAGAGATGGTGAAAGGTAAGAATAAACCTTCATATTTATGGTTTGAAACCTTTATATAGTTTAAAATTTCACTCCTGTTTCATTTAATGATTTTGTTTACAATATTTTATTTACTGTCTACCTAGATTAATATGATAATACAAATTTTATGTAACCATGACATTTTATCAATGCATTACATATCCAAACCATTTATTGACCCTTGATATTCTGTATATATTCTAGATTTATCCATAATTTCAAAAGATACAATAGCACAACTTTCACAGAATTTTTGATGATTTTTATTTAAGGTAAAAAACTGTGTGAGTTTTACTTAAGAGAATTTTATTTTTATGAAAACTTGGCAAAAACACTGTTAGAATTTGCTTAAGTTTTTAAATTTATTTTTTCTTCACTACCTTTACTATGATAATTGAGGAAGTATACACAATCACATAGCATATAATCAAATAATTTATGCTACAAGAGTCAAATGAAAATTTTTAATATTTTAAAAATGTAATCATGTGTTAGATGAAGTCTTGTTTGTGTAGAATTTGTAGTCATACAAAGAATGAATCACCCCCTGCTGGATGCGGTGGCACATATGACTACTCTCACCGTGTTGGAGGCTGAGGCAGGAAGAGCGCTGTTAATTGGAGGGGGACCCTGAACTGCCCTGAGAAACTCTGTCTCAGAGAACAAACAAACAAACGAATAAGGGTGAGTCTCAGACAGCAGCAATAAACATTAGTGCATTGAGTGATACTAATAATTCATTACAAGTAGGAATTGTTGTTGAGGCTGGCAAATGGATTTGAGAAACAAAGTAGATGTGATTTTGGAAAACAGTGTAGAAATGAGTAGTGATATAGTGAGGTTTCAAGTTTGGATGGTCACCCCTCGACAGAATGGCCTTGTTGGTATCATTTCATACCAAACTTTACTTAATTTTCCATACAATATTGTGAAATAGGGATCACTATGCTTATTAGAATGATCAAATGAGGGAACAATGGTTCAGACATAATTGCGGGTTTTCATATATCCCCTTGTTTCATAAGGGTTTTGTTCTTAACAGATTTAAGGAACTAATTCAATTTTTCCAATTGAATCTTTGTTAACCCTTTTCCCATACAACTTTTCCTACAAGCAATTTTATATCATTTTTGATTTCTATTTAAGAGTCATAAATTACAAGTGACATTCATCTCCAGAGTAGGCAAATTATACTAGTTCATTGCTTTCTCATATTCAACTGGAGAGCTGTACATCTTGCATTTTGATGGTTGCATGCTGAATGGCCATCGGGTAATAATAATAATGTAAAATATATAGGAGTACATTTTCAATGATTCATAGGGTAAAATATGGCTAAAATTCTTTATACCAATAACAGCACTTATACTTAAAGTAATAGGTCTTTCAAATATAGAAAATGAACCTTTGCAATGTTGAATTCTAAATCATCAGATGGTGGGCTCTCAATCTTGAATGAATGCATGGTATGCACAGAGAAATCATTTATTTTGATAAGATTACACTCTGCAAACTGCAGAGTTGAAGAATGTTCCACTGTAACACTGGAACTAGAATTATCATCTCTGATTTATGTCTATGGTTGTATGTACCTGTGTGACTCTTTCTTTAATAACGAGTGTATTATTGATGAATGTATGTTTGGTGATAAGACTTGGATTTTAGTTTTCTCAAGTCTGTTTTAAAATAAAAAATAAAAATAGTGGGAGAGGGAAGAAATCGTGCTTTAAAACACTAATATAATCACATATGTATTCCACTGTCAGTGCCTAAACATGTATTATATAACTTTTCCAGACAAGGCTTCCCTACAGATTATAGAAGACCTCCTATGCAAGTATATAATAAATGGGAGGTAAATTTCAAACAAATAGCTTATTTTTATTTCCAATTCAGTCATCCATTATGTTAGTCCATTATGTTTTGACTCCTATGGTGCTGCACACTGCAGGAACAATGAGTTGAGCAGTACTGACTACCATTTTGATTATATCAGAAGCTGAGGCAGTAATTTAAATAGAATAAACTGGCCAATGACTAGCTAGGCAGGGTTGAAAACAGTGAGAAAGTCATTTACAGAATTGGACAGTATCACAAAGGCAAGATTATCCAGGCTCAATCCCTCATCCATAGCTCATGTGGTTCTCCTTGGAATACTGTGGACATCACCTGCTGTTAAAACGCACTTTGCTCTCATGCAGGTTAGCAAATAACATCTATTTGGAACTATTAGGATTTGCTATGATTTCACTAAAGAAAAATCCCATCGAGCCTTAAATAAGAAACTGCACCTATACTTATCTAATTCCATCCTCATATAAACTATACTCTAGTAATTGAAAAATCAAACAAAAAATGTAAGGATGAAGCTTATTTAGGTCCAATAGATCAAAACAAACAATAATAAAAGCTGTGATTCACCCTGTTGATAGAAGCAGAGATTACTATTGCAGATACTGGCATCTTTGTCTTTAAATACACTAAACAGTGAGCAAAGACTTGAAGACAGCTTCAAGGGTGAATCTCAGTAAGTATAAAGTATAAACATTTGTGTATTGAATGATACTAATAAATTGTTACAAATAAGAATAGCTGTTGAGGCTGGGGTATGGATTTGAGAAACAAAGTAAATGTCATTTTGGAAAACAGTGTAGGAACAAGCAGAGATATAGTGAGATTTACAGTTTGGATGGTCACCCCTCGACAGAATGGTCTTGTTGATATCATTTCATACCAATCTTTACCTAATTTTCAGTACAATGTTGTGATATAGGAATCTCTATGCACGGTAGAATAATCAAGTGAGGGAATGGTACTCATTTGTGAATTTCCTGGGACTGGTCAATTCCTAATTTCTTCGAAAATATACTTTACTATTAAAATGCCTATTAAGAATTACAAATTTCTCCTTCATCATAAATTCCTGGTCCATTTGAATAAATTATTTTTGAAATAATTTTTGTATCATCATAGAACTAATAATTTTAGTTCCACTTGAGTCAACTGTACTATCATATACAGCACAAAACTTATCTTATTGGTCTTACTGTAGATTTTAATATTAAACATTTAAATCCAAAATGTAGTTGATGTTTTGACAATCATAAGAAATTTTTTAAATTATTTTAATAACCAGTTTCAGTTTAAACCTCATTTTCTTAGAGTTCTCAATATTTTTATAGCCCTGACTTTTAGTTTTCAGAATATAATGAGTCTTTTCTGAAGATTTTGTTTCTGAAATTAGTAACTACTTTACTATGGAAAGTAAATCCAAAGATCAAGTATGGTATATGCAGATAGTATTTAGCCCTTAAAATAAAGCTTGCCTAAATTTTACTTTTTAAAACCTGGAAGCAAAATGATCTAGGGCAAAGATTTTTAGTTGGCAATTTCCTCATCTAGTACAAAGCATTATACTATACCTTAGGGTACAACTGGCTGATCATCATCAATCCTGTTTTTGTCTCCCAATGCAAATTGAACACATAAAATTTGGTGAGTATGAATTAAATTAATGGTAGGAAAAACACACAGGCCTATTTTATACTGTGAGATACAAACATAAACTTGACAGTGATTACTAGAGTCTGCTCTAGGGTCTTTTTCCATGGCTTGATTTATTTCATTTACTTTTTCTGGTATCAAAGACGTAGCCACCCTGCAAGGTATCAGACACTTGGCATAGCCCTACATAAAATACACACAGAAAAAATGAAATGTTTTCTGCAAGTTTGCTGCCCACCCTAACCTTGTTATTTGGAATGGAGAAAGTGAAAATTGTTTTCTAAAGAGCAGGCACACACAATAAATCAGCCCAATGTAAGACTATCAGGAGCAATAATGTAATTTAATCTGTACTGAACGACATTAAATCTCTAAACATAAAACTCCAACTATCCAGTCTACTAATCAATACAAAACATGCTCTATAAATTAATGTTTACATTATTTGTGATTCATCTTAATCGCCATGTTCCCAAATATTGGATCCTAAATATCCATTTGCGTATCTTACATTTTACTAAAGAGAAACACATGCAAGAAATAAAATTTCCTTTCCCAAGACTGTATGTAGATAACTTCCTTGTAATGGACATACAATTAAACTTAACCTTTACATCTGTTCTACTGTCTAATGACATATGGAAGAAAAAATAAGCACAATCACAACTGTATCATAGAACAAAAGTTGCATGTAGTTTAAATTCACGTGCAGTATGAACTTCATCCTAAGCAGATACATCTGTTATGTTATTTTCCTGTCACAGACATAAATCAACAGGGAATGTCTTTCCCTGGGGAATTATTTTCTGCAGCCTTTTCCTCTATGTAAACAAAACATGGCTTTCCTCTACAAACAGAACTTTCATTTCATTCATTTTCAGAGCAAAGTTCAAATGACTATATTGGTCCTGTGAGTTTGCTTTGATTCTGGACTGGCCTCAAAGTTAAATAGACAAACAACAATGACAAAAAAAAAATCACTCATAAATGAAGAACGATTTGTTTCATGAAAATTTTCCAAACATCACTTGCCATGGGAATTTTTTCATATTGTGAACTTCATACCTGGAAAACTGTAACCCTTGAATACTTTTCATCTGAAAATATGGAGTACTATGGCTGTTACTAAATAACCGAACTTTCTGATTCTACAACCTTAATTAATTCTACCTTCAGTGTACTAAGTGGACATGGACGTTTTTCCTACAGACAACAGGCAGTTCTTCCATAGAAGAAAATTTAAGCATATTTTCATACTATTTGAAAATTAATTTAAATAAATCAGAAAAATTATTAAAGTATTTACATTGTGACAGTAGAAAATATAAAATAATCATATTCTTGACAGCCTACTAAATATTATACATATGTGAAATAATAACAAATTGTAAAAATATGTATCACCACCTGTTTCATCCTCCACGCTCCTGTTTTCTTTCCCATTGGCTGGCCAACATAATTCTTCTGACACATTTATATAATGCTCTGTGACTGAGTATACACACAGAAAATTTCTATTTATTTTATTTCATATATGTTGGTTATCCAATGTTTGTCAAACTTTATCAGATCCAGTGCTTTGGAAGAAAGCATACAATATAACGCTATCTTGGCCATATTTCTTTCTAATTCTGGGAAATTCTTTACTCTTAAATGACTCTCTAATATCCTACTTTTTGGTACCCTACACTTGTTTTGGTTTCTCAGTATCAACTCCATCTCTGCTATGCTTATTGTCTATAACTTGAGTTTCTTTGCATGTTTTTGGACTGAGGATATTGAAAATATTAGAAATTAAATTTTTTAATCTCAACAAAACAGTTCCCTTTCTCCTCCTTTATGGGTTCACAAGAATACTTTTGATTCTTCTTTCCAAAGCTAATCTTTGCAGAGTGACTATGATTCTTTTATCTGATCACGTGTGAAATTTTTTATCTTTTAGTATCTCTCTCTTCTCAATATTCTTCTAGTCCATGGAAGTTCAAGGAAGGTTTATTCTTTACAGTACCATTAAGAAAAAATGAATATATCTAACTTCAAATTGTTGGCTCATAAATGGTGACAAACATACCCCTCTCCTATTTCAGTTCTTACACAAGTAGCATATATTCTTTCTGTTATAAATACAATCAAATGCTCAAAGTCTTGAAAATTGGCTTCTCATCTGTCTTCACAAATTTCTAAGTATAATCAAATCACAATTATTAAGATAATATTATTGAACGTTTTCTACACCAAATTTCCCTTAAAGTTTTCACATGGGCTTTCAGTATTTAATTCACGTATCAATCAAATATTGGAAGTACAGAAAATTTACTAAATAATACAAGGAACAACAGAACTAGAAAGTGACTGGACTTAGGTTCACATCCATGTTGTCTAACTTCACAGCTTGTGTGACTTTTATTAGAAACAAATTTGAAGATAAATAATATATGATAGATTTATTAATCAGAAATTTTCTGATAAATTACTATTTATTAATACATTATGAATTCAATTTTGTACTTCCTTGGCTCCTGAAATTGTAATTTTTCCATTATCTTCTCAGCATTTTACATGTTCTTTCTAGTTTTTCTCCTGATAATTTTTATTCCTCCTTCACTGCACTAGGGTGGGAATTATTGAAGGGACATCTTCATGACCGTTTACTATCTCAACAATTCAATTACATAGTATCATACTGCAAATCTTAGCTGGAGAAAAAACAAAAGGTGAAAACTCAAAATACACTTTTTCCTTAATATTCATGATTTTTGCACCATGGTGAAATCAAATTGTAGGTTAAACAAGTAAAAAGTTGGGGATACCTTCATGAAGATTATATGGTACTAGAGATGTTATGTAATAACCCTGGTGAGATTAAATAGATGTATGACATAGGAGAGAGTAGCAAATTTCTGGACACTGTGTCTTATTATTTTATGTAAATATACTATTCATTAAAGTAACCAAGTCAGGAAGAAACTTCCACTGGGTTGCTCTTTATGTTCCAGGCAAGGTATCACAGCATGGGATACAGTTTCAAACTGAAAAAAAATTTAAGTTCAACACTGAAGGCTTGATAACATAAAACATTTTATCTATTTAGGAAACTATGTCTGGAGAAATCTATAAAAGGACAATCAGCAAATAATATTCTAAATCATTTAACCAAATGGCAAAAATCACAATATTAAACCATTTATTTATGCAAATGTAATGCCACACAAATCTATTTCATTATGAGGCACTGCAATCTGATTTCTGCCTAGGACTCAAGGGAATATTCAAATGTTCCTATTCACTAAATTAATCACAATTTCATCTTATCTCGACTTTCTGGTAATTGATATTAGGCTTCCATAACTTTCTGCCTCTGCAGCATTATCCAGCTTACATACTGCAACCCAGAAAATTATTCTGGAGAAAATGGTAGAATCTGAGTAGATAAGCCACAAAGGAATCTGAGAATCTTTGTTAGATAAACAAGAGCCAAATTTATAAATTAAATGAAGAATTGCATCATAGACACTTTAAAGTGGAATTTATGAGGATACTCTCTAATGAAGAACATCCTTTGAGATTCTAGCAAGGAAAATCATTACTCGTATGACTTTGAATAAATCTCTTATTTTCCTCAAACTGTAGCTTACACATTTTTAAAACTGAGAAGATAAACTCTTTATTCTGATGACAAAATAGAAATATCCCTGAGGGCCTGAAAGCCAGAAGACATTACATGCCAGATAACTACATTTTCCTAGGAGAGTTATCTCTAGAAATGTAACTTAACTAACATCATTTCACTATTATTACATGGCAATCACCACGTATTTGTGCATAGATGCAATCATTTTCGCACTCAACAGGATAAACTCCTATCTGAAATGTATCAAATTATTCTTCTTCCAAAATATGCAACTAACGTATACATTAAGGTTTGATACTTCTCTTAAAGAAAGTATTTCCACTTGTTAATCTACACAGACTCTGAAGTATGTAAAAATTCCTATTTAACGGATTAATTCATGTTTAAGTTCAAATGTGTGAAATTATTTTTTTAATTTTTACCATGATTTATCAGCTGAGTACAGATGGCAGGTTTCAGAAAATATAATTTCTTTGAACAATGGAACAAAATTAATCTTGACAAATGAGAACATCTTAAATGACATGAAAAAGACTTGATATTTTAAATAGTCTCTGAATATCAACAATATCACAGTTTTCAAATATACTTAGAAGCAAATCTCTATATGGTTCCTCTGGATGATCAAATTAATTCATCTTAGACTACATGCAATTGATTTTTAAGTTATGGTTATTTAAAATACTCCTTCCTATAACCTTCTTCTGACAATATTTAGGAACTCATAGCAGTTCCTCTGTATGTAAGAAAATGTTGCAAGTGTCTTCTCTTACTAACAAGCAATTCTGTAATACCTAGTGTAACAAAGATGCACTCCAAACATCACTGAACAATTGTAGAACCGGTTTTCTTTTTTTATCAATTACTGAATGTGTTTTTATCAGTTACTGAGACATAAAAAGTGCTCTTAACAATGCATAACTTGTTTGCTCCATAATAATAAATAATGCTAAATTTGCACTATTTAATAATCTTCTTTCTATAAAATAGACTATTGAGCCTTTTATCTTGAGAATTCTCTTTCCCTCATTTTTCTCTCATTTTCTCTTTCTCTCTCTGCAAGTATTTGCTTTTGCTATGAAAGGACATACTGCATTTGATTATTGAAATAACAATGCATCTTGTTGAAATGTGCGGGAAATTAGAAAATGATGCAAATTATATAAGACAAAATTATTTATATGAAAGGGAAAATCTATTAACTACCTACAGGGTAGCTATGCAATCAACATTTATGACTCAAATATAACACAAAACAATTAAAGACACATAGTACAGGAAATCTGTCAAATCCAAAAAAGAATATCAGAAAACAGAAAACAGTATTAAAAGTAATAGAAAAATGTTATACAAAATTATCCAAAAATAAATATTAGACTATAATGTCGTGTTAGCTTTTATGTCTATCACATGTACTATTGTGAAATGAGAAGGCTGAGGATATTCACTCTCTTCTAAGGAAGTTTAATGTATTGCATCATTTATTATATTTAATAGAATATTAAGAATTTGGGGTTCTAAAATTTTCATTTTCCTACAAATCTGTGCTGTTCCCCACCTGCAGCTCTTAATTATCTTCACTTCTTTCAAGTGTTGCCTTCTTCCTCATAATTGCTTTTTCTTAACAAAGGCAACATTTCCTTGAGGTTCTACTGCTGCTACTGTGGCTGCTGATATCATAGCTGCGTATTAGTCCAGCATATTTCCCCCAATACTTTTTTCCCTGCTTTATTTCATTCTCATCAAAGCTCATCCCAGAATTTGATTACCGCTTTGTGTATCAGTGAATGGGACTCTGAGAGGTAATAAAGTCACAGAGATTCCACTCTTATGAATCGATTAATGCCGTCTTCTGCGATTTCTTGCTTTGTGAAACTGGATTAGACATCCCAGAATGAGTTATTAAAAGGTTAGCCTGACACTGCACCTCGCCCACTTGCATGAGTGCTTCTCTCTGCATGTGTCCTCTTCGCATTCCTCCACAAGACCCTTATGAGTTGCTAAGCACAAATGACTTGCCCTTGCACTTATATAGCCAGGTGCTAAAACAACTTCTTTTCTAAACCACCACATTCCAGTTATTCTGCTATAAAAACAGAAAAGAGA
>RJWM01017908.1:0-42012 GCA_004363535.1 Dasyprocta punctata | reverse complement strand
ACCAGGGATTGAATTCATGACCTCACATTGCCAGGCAGGTGCTTGTACCACTGAGCTATATCCCTGGTTAAAGCAAACCTTTTTGCAGTTTATTTTTCTAAAACATAAACCTGAACAATCACTGATAAGCTTTCTGGTTATAGACTTGCTTGTTCTAGAATGTTATAGAAAGAGTTTCATAAAGTAGTTATTATTTTGTTCTGCATTCTCTCATTTTGTTTAATGACCTTGAAATTCATCCAGGATGCTGCATTCACCAGTAAATTGGTCACTTATATTGTTGGTAATATTCTGTGGTCTAAATAGCTTATAATTTTGTTCATTCACTTAAGAGTTGAGACTCGTAAGTTTAATGACTTTGAAATTCTTCCAGGATGCTGCATTCACCAGTAAATTGGTCACTTATATTGTTGGTAATATTCTGTTGTCTAAATAGCTTATATTTTGTTCATTCACTTACGAGGTGATAGACATTAGGGTTGCTACTAATTTTTAGCTATTATAAATAAAACTTGTATGAACATTCATTCAGAACTTTTGTGAAAAAGTATATGTATATTCATTTCTTTTGGAAAAATACGTAAGTGTGGGATTTCTGAGTCTTATGTTTATGTTCCAATTTTTAAGAAATTGCTATACAAGTCTCCACAATGATTAGAACACCCTCTAGCAACTGTCTGAGTGACAATTACTCCACATTACTGCCAACTTTTTGTTGTCAGTCTTTTTACTTTTAGCTATTCTAGTAGATATGTAGTGTGGTATCTACCTATGCCTTAAATTACACTACCCTGGGAGCTAATAATAATTAGCATCCTTTCATGTGGTAACTGGTTATTCATATATCTTTTGCGAAATGTCTGTTCAAATCTTTTGCCAATTTTTATTACTTTGTGGTAATAGTTTTTACCATTTTAATAAATGGTAATAGTCCTTAGTATTCAGAATACTGATCTTTTCCATGTCTTAGCAATATTTTCTTCTGTGATGTCTTTTCACCCTCCTGTATCTTTCAAAAAGAGAAATTATTCGCCTTTAATCCCAGCACTAGGGAGGCTGAGGTAGGAGAAGCATTGTGAGTTCAAGGCCGGCTTGGGCTACAGCGCGAGCACAAGGCCAGCCTGAGCTACGCAGTGCGACCCTGCCTCAAAAAACCAGGGCCGGGAGTTTGGTTCAGTGACTTAAGCGCCTGTCTGCCTGTCTGACAGGTGGGAGGTTGTGAGGTCAATCCTCGGTGCCGCAAAAAAAAAAAAAAAAAAAAAAAAAGAGAAATTATTAATTTTGAAGTAGTCTAATCAATTATTTTTTCTTGCATGCTTAGAGCACTTTGTCACCTGCCTAAGAAATCTTTACCCCAAAATCACAAAATTATTCACTTAGATTTTCTTTTAAGGTCCCTTTGGAGCCATGAAATATGAGTAATTGACTTTGATTAATTAGTTCAATTTGGTTATCTTTGCTGAATTCTAGCTTTACTTTCTAATGACTGAATTCATTGGAAATAATCTAATGTACATTTTTATTATAAAGTGGTAACTTGCAAGTATATTATTTATAAAAGCCCAGATAAGTTAGCTCCTGTTTAAAGTATATAATGAATAGTATTCTGTAAAAATACAAATGACCAAATTACTGAATTTTGCACTCACCTTTGTTTTCAAGAACATTAGTCTCATCCAGAATTGTATTTAGATCTAACTGTGCATTGGCTAAAAAAAAAAAAAAAAAAAAAAAAAAAAAGAATTTTGACAATAGAATGCTTTATGTATCAAATCTATTATTATACTTACAAATATAAACTAAAGATTTAACTTATAATCAGAAACTACTATGATGAAAAAAAGAAGAAAGAAACTGCAATGATGGAATAAGAACCAGATTGCGCTAATGAGCCCTTCAACGTATCCCCTTTTCTAGTACAGACACTGTAGAAACTCTAATTGTCTAACCTCTTTTTCTTCTCACACTTCTTGCCATCTTTCAGGCCTCATCTTTCATTCCAGTCTTATGCATCTACTCTTATTTTCCTTTACCTGTTTTCTTTTTTTAAGTTAAGTGACTCACAGGAATCATTCTCAGATATTATTGATTCCTGCCAGGAATACCAAAGCATTAAAAGAGAAGACAATAATTTTTAAATGGATTTGCATTTTAATATGCATTTAAAAGCATGAAAATTAACTTTCAAAACCTATGGCCATATTAATTAATGCAGGCAGAATTTCCAAAACACTTTTTTCCCCAAGGATGGCAAGAGAAAGTGGATAATCTTAAGATACTCTTGACTTTCTCCACTTCTGTGAGCAGATCATTTGATGCCTACTCAGAGAAGAAAAAATTTTGACACATTTAAGATTTAACCTTTCTGAATACATTTCAAAGTTCCAATATAGCAGAGTAACTGTATTTTAGTGTAACTTTATGCTTAAATCTAACTTTCTCTGAAAATATTATTAACACCAGAAATATTTACGGTCAGCTGGTAAATGTTCTTGTAGATTCTGCAATTCATTGTTTGTGAGTTCAACTTCCATCTTCTCTGGAATATCATTTTGCTTTGTAGTATTAATTTCTCCTCAAGAAAGATAGTAAAAATATATATTTATACAACATACATTGAACACTATTTCTGTGTGTTGCACTTCCCAGTTTCAAAGTAAAAAGTAAGGCTGCACAATGAATTTGTCTAAAATTCACATAAAATAAGCAGCAAAATCAGAAATAAAACTGAATATCATTAATCCTTGTGCAAAGATCAGAAATATACCCCTGATGACCATCTTAAACCAATATTTTTAAATGTGAAGTTGGTAATTGTTTATCACTAAATTTCACTAAGTAGAAAATAATTCAGGTATTTTGGCTACTGGTTAGCACCTGTACCAGGAAAAAAATATTTGTTCCTTTCTACCCCATTACATTCTTTTAGACTTCCACTTAGATATATAGTTACTGCAGATTTATACCATCAACATTTCTGTGCATATCTAGATAATGAAAGCCAGAGTAAATTATATTATTTTGGAAGAGATATAAAAGATATCATAGAGTTGTTAAACATTACAGTAGTACATATTTTCTACCCATAGAAGAAACAGTATCAATAAACACAAATTATCTATTAATCAATAAAAACAGTATTAGCGTTTTATTATCCTTGAAAAAATATAAACATCAAGAAAACCAAAGCCAAAAATTTCAATGAAAATATACAATAGGATTAAAAACATACCAAAATATGGACATTGGTTATCTTTGCCTTTGGTTTGAAATTGGAGATTTTCTTTTGTCCTTTTTGTGTCCTATGTATTCTCCAACTTTGCATGTTATGAGTATGCATGCTTATAATCATGAATAAATGATAGGTTTTATTAAAATATCATTGCAAAAACTTAAGAGTTTACTTTTATATTTTCTTTTCTTTCTTTTTTTTTTTTTTTTTTTTTTTTTTTTTTTTTTTTTTTTTTTTTTTTTTTTTTTTTTTTTTTTTTTTTTTTTTTTTGTGCCAGGGATAGAACTCACGACCTTGCACTTACCAGGCAGGCACTTGTGCCACTGAGCTAAACCCCCAGCCCAAGTTTTGTATTTTCTTATTGCTAACTCACCTTTTAGAGTCTGCATGGTATCCATCAATTTAAGTTGGCTTATTTTCCCATCAGCTATCAGAAAAAAATATAAAGATTTAAACTACTTTGGAAAGCCAAACCAAAAGCACTGTAACTTAAAGTTATAAAAATTGATATATACAGAAAATCTCTTACATTTCAAATTAGTTTCTAAATTGAAAATATGTATGCATCTATAACATACAACACAGTTTTCATGCATACAATGGCTAAATCAAGCTGTATAACCCATTTGTCTCACAGAACTTTATGGTAATAACCCAAAATTTACTCTACTAGCAGTTTTCAAGTATACAAAAAATTAACTACAATCACTATGATGTATATATAATAGATATTCAGGATTCATTACTCATGTCTAATTGAAAATTTGTATTCTTTGACCAAAATAGCATATTAAAACCCACTATTTTGTAAAATTAATAAAGACTAATAAAGTATATTTTTAAATACAGGCCCCCTTCAAAAAGCAACAAAATGACTGAAATGATTAATAGGTTTTTAAGTTTCTTACATGTAAACTCAATCCTTATATCATTCAGGAAGTTGTCCTGGTTTCAAAACTCAATGTTTTTCTTTAAGGACATAGAAAAACAAATAACGAAAAGTTGTGATTTTTAAAATAATTTAGAGGTATGAAAATACTGTGCTTTACTGTCATAGAGAAAAAGAAAGTTGTTCAATAGAATACAGACAGGCTGGAGGGTTGCTTAGTAAGTAGAGCATTTGGCTGGAATACTGAATGCCCTAGGTTCATCCTCAGCACTGCACAAAATAAAATTTAAATACAATTCAGGAAGTCAAACAAAAATAGCACCACATAAATATGCATCAGTGGATTGTGATAATTGTCTAATGATCTTATTTTTTTCTTTTTTGCTAAATTCAAAAAATAATCAAAAAGTGGAAAAATAATTTAAATATACATTCCAGAAAAGACTATGCAGACAGTAATTAAGAACATGTGCTGCTTAACATCATTTGAAGGGAAATTCAAATGAAACCCACAATGATATCAAATACACCCATATTACAAATTATTTTAAAAATACTGACACTACTAGCTATCAAAAGGTCTATACAACAAATGCTATAATTGGTGATGCTATAGTCACAATGGTAATTCTTTTTATCAAGTTAAACATAAGCTTGCTACACATCTCAGAAATCCCAGTTCTAGGTATATCCCAAAAGAAACGAAAATTTATGTTTACATAAAAGAACCAACAGATTTGAATGTTCACTGTGATTTTATTTATGATTGCCCCAAACTGGAACAACCTAAATATCTAACATCAAGAGAAAAAATAAACAAATGTTAAATTAATACAAACACCATGTGTCAATACTGTCATGGATGAATCTCAAAAACATGTTGAGAAAAAAGCCATACCAAGAAGATTATGTAGGTAAGACTATACTGCATGATTCCATTTATATTAAATCCTGTAACAGGCAAAGCTAATCAATGGTGATTTTTAAAGTTATCCAAATGTGATTTAACATACTGTGGGAGAGAGTAAGAGACTGACTGGCAAGCAGCATAAGGGAATTCTCTGGTAAGATCTAGATATCTATATCCTAATTGCAGTGTGTTATTATTATACTGCAATTTTAACCTGTAATTTTATTGTAGGTAAATTACACCTCAGTTTAAAAAATGAAAAAAGATGTGGCAGATATAAAGGCTGTATGTAGACACCGAAGGTTTTGAAGAGCACAGTCACACATTTAAACTGTGGTTTAAGGAGAATTATCTGGCAACAGAGTGAATACATTACTAATATCTAAGTTTACAATCTCTCAGTCTATAAGTGGCAAGACTTTTGCGATGGTATGAAAATAATTTTTAAAAAGAGTTAACCAAGATAATTCAAATAAATACAGTATCAGAAACTCTCACAAAAACACCTCCAAACTAACTAAACAATATTAACAACCATGATGAGATATAAGCCTTACCAGTAGCTGATAAGTGTTCTAGTAGATTCTGTTGTTCTTCTTCTGTAAGTTTCATATCTGTGTTTTTTAGAACTGCATCCATATTACTGATGTCAGTCTTTCCTCCTTCAGAAATAAAGCATGCTGGAATTAAGGAAAATACCAAATCATACAATGGTGTGGTCTATGTGCTATAAGTCCTACATGTTTGAAATCAAGAAATTCATTCCTAATCCTTTACTGCCCTTTATAGTATGATTCTCTACTTGATTAAAATAAATACAATATATTGGTTAATTATTTTTTATTGGTTAATTATTAATTATGTAACTGCAGAAACTAAACTGAGTAATTATAACCAAAGAGGGTCTTTAATAGTTTAGGTTTTATTTTACTTAAATCCTCAACTCTATAATCTTATTAAGTTAAAATAATTATTCAAGATATTTTTCATTAACACTTATAATTTTACTAACTTACCAAAATAATTACAAGATGTAAAAAATAATAAATGGTATATTGCTTCAAAAGTACAGTATCATTATCTTATCAGATGTAGCCAAAAGAAATGAGAGGTAATATGAAACAAGCATATGAAAAAATACGGTAAATGGAAGGAAAACTATTAAACTAGTGTCTAAGAAATGACGTGCCTATCTTAAAATAAATGTTATTTGCCAAGTAAAATATGTCATTTAGGAGCTGGGGGTATAGCTCTGTGGCACAGTGCCTGCCTGGCAAGCACAAGGTCCTGAATTTAATTTCCAATATCATACACACGAAAAAAATATGTCGTTTAAAAATAAGAGCCAAGTGTGGTGGCACATGCTTATAATACCAGCACTCAGAAGGCCAAGGCAGGGGGATAGGTGCAAGTTCAAGACCAGCCTGGGTTACAAAGTGAGCTCAAAACCAGCCTGAACTGCATAGCAAGGCCCTGTCTCAAAAAGAAAAGAAAACAAACAAACAAACAAGCAAACAAAAAAAATATACAGAGAGAGAGGCTCAGTGATACAGCAGCTGTCTGGCAAGTGCAAGGTCCTGAGTTCGATTCCTGACACCAAAAAATTTATATTTATATATATAATATTACCACAGATAATACATACATTTAAAAAGTTCATTTTACTTATTCATATTTCTAGCCCTTATCATAGTATCTAATACTGCCTACATATTCAGTGAATAATTAATGAATGAATTAATAAGCTTTTACTCACCTATAGATGCCTTCCTATCTTTTATCCAATTCTTCTCCCCTTTATTATCAGCTATAAAATAAGGAACTAATTAGCTCATAAGAGTAAATCATATGTACAATGAACTTTTATAAAATGAATGCTAAACAGGAATTTTGAGACTTTTATATGTTGATACAAAATATGACCTCATTTAATTCTAACTAAATGTAAAACATGGAAGTGGGAAGTCCTCAAGAATCATTAATGAAGATTCTTGATTCTGAGAGATAATGAATCAATTATAAAACAAGATACTATTGAAATGAATCACAGACACCAACAAATCAGTATTCAAGCCTTTTAGTTTCTTTCAGAACTTCATTTAAATTCCATTTTAGATGATGGAGAGAAGACATGTCTATTCCACTAATGTACAGAAGACGAGGCACATATGTTTAGTTCTTTATTATCTAACAAAAGTATAACTTTCAAGTAATCAATTGTAGTGAGCTGTCCCTTCTGATGTTTATATATCAACCAAGGGAAACTTCTGTCTTATAGTCCATTAGGAACCCTAAAAGGATACTGCACAGAATTTTTTGAGAAAGTATGGCAAGAAAAGAGTAGAGAATAAACGGATGAACTGGTATCTAAGAAGAAAGGGCTTTCTCTTTTTTTTTTTTTTTTTTTGTGGCACCGGGGATCAAACTCAGAAACTCACACCTGCCAGACAGGTGCTTAAGCCACTGAGTCAAACTCCTGGCCCTAGTTTTTTGAGGCAGGGTTGTACTACATAGCTCAGGCCAGCCTTGTGCTCCCATTGTAGCCCAAGCTGGCCTCTAACTCACAACGCTCCTCCTACCTCAGCCTCCTGAGTGCTGGGATTAAAGGCGTGTGCCACCATGCCCAGCTGAAAGGTCTTTGACAGTCACCAAATTTTTCACATCCCCAGAATGGCATGCAAGAATAGCGAAACATTTTGTATGATACAGTAAAAGGAGCAGAGTTTAGTGAGAAGAGTCAAAAACCCAAAGCAAGATGGGCAGGCAAGCTAAAGGGCAAAGCAATGAAGGCCAACTGCAAGATAAAATGCCAATAAAAACAGTCACAGCTCAGCGTCTGACTCATAGATGAGTGCAGACTAGAATCTAAACAGACTGTTGGCATTAAAGTTTCAGAAATCTTTAAGTTTGGTATTCAAAATCATATGGTGGTAATTTTCAGCTTTAGTGAATCTAAGGGATTTAGATCCTACTCTTTATTCCTTGTTTTGTTTTTGCTTTGTATTTTCTTTTCATACAACTGAGTACTTTCTCCAATTGGTAAGAAGAAGTTTATACCCTGGTGTTGGTATAAATTATTAGACTTAGATATTATTAGACTTAGATATTAGATGACCATCTTTCCCCTTTGGCTGAGCTGTATCCTTCCTTCCTTCCTGGCTAGGTCTCCCTAGTTTTCTGGGCTGGTGTACCCTACTAGAGACTCTTTGCCATCACTTCCAGCTGCTCTCCCTGAACTACCAGCCAACAGAACATTGTACATCAATTCTTTCTTGATATATTTGACTGGATATACATAATGGTTGTCGCAGCTTAAAAGTCAAACCTGCTTAAGCATTCTCTGGTGTTCTTTCATTTCCTCTGCACCTTGGGAAATCATGTCTATTTCTAGCCAACTGTTAGGGACATAGCATGGTCATTCTGCTTTCCTATCAGATTATAATCTCCTGGAGAATCAAAATGATGTTTCTTAAAATTCTATATTCTCAGTGTCTGACACAATGCACAGACATATTGAGTGCACTGAATCAATGACAGATATAAGAATGGCCAAAGTATTTCTACAAATAGATGCTTACTTGTAAAGAACTAAAATAGTGAATATATATCCTTGTTTCTTCTGTACTCCCCAAATTAAAATTTTAGAAACCATAAAATTTATTCTTAAGGACAGCATTTAAGATTATTTTTATTACTTTTCAATCATTTCAATGGCTCTTTCTATATGATTTTCATACCAAGAATTTTTTCATTTTAAAAAGACTTCTCAGAATACAAAAGATGTATGCCACATCTATGCATATGTCACCTTCAATTGATGAACTGTTTCAGAATCTCACAAAAGTCTTTACCTGACATCTCCATCCTCATGTTTCCTAGAAAGGTATCTATGTTGCTGTCATCAACTTTATCTCCTAAGAGAAAAATGAAAGTAAGAGAACAGTAAATACTAATAAATTTCAATTATGTAAAATACCAGCTATATGCCACGACCCATGCGGCTCCTGAGGTTCTTGGGGTAAAGAACTGTGAGAGCATGAGAAAATAAAGAGAGACAAAGCTGGAGTCAGGTGGAGCCCTTAACCTCCTGATGGGAGGAAAGGAACTGCTCAACCAAGTTGCGGGTTTATTTCTGTACTGGGAAGGATGATGTCAGTTTCAGCCCCTCTACTTAGCAACCCAGGCCTGGATTGTTTAGGAACCTGGTGTTTTGCTGGGCCATAGGAGCGTTTTTCATGTGGTTGACCCAGGTGCTCTTTGTTACTTTGGTAAGTTCATGTGTGGGTCATTTTCCAGCTTCAACGGCTCCCTACATATCCATCTTTTTTGTTTTGTTGTTGGTTTTTTACCTAATCGTGTTCTAAACTATTTTCCCATTTCCTCCAAAGTATGTAAATTTACAATTCCTTCTTCTGGAAGCAAACTCAAGAAATTTAGCAATTCAGTGTAGTGTCTGTGTACTGAAAACTAAAATTGACTGAAGAATGCAAAAAAGACGTAAATAAATGTAGAGTTACATTAATCGCGAATTTGAAACAAGTACCCCTGAAGTAAATAATTTTGAAAAACAACGGCACTTAAGAATTTACACTACCAGATATCAAGACTCACTACAAAGTCATAGTGAGACAATGATATGCTGGAGTCAGTTATTAGCTCCTGAAAGCCAACTGTTGAATTTTTAGAAGTTTTACAGGTTAGTTGTTGTCCCAAGCTTATGATTATTAAGACCCTGTCTAATCTAAATCCACCACAAAAATATAAATACTAGAATGAAGCACACCAACAGCTCCATATTCCTTTGTGATTCTTTAGAATGTATTTGCCCATATCTAACATCTGGTAAAAGCGATACATTTCTTTCACTTTGATTTCTCCTAAGCCGATATTCCCTTTGAAGTCTCTTAAGCCTAATTTGTCTCAGGCTTCTCTCAAGCCAAAGTCTTTATCTTCTTTTTTTTTTTTAATAGAAAGGGAAGGGGTTTCTCACAGGCCCATTTTTAATTGGCCCTAGAGAAGAAGGGAGTTTCAACACTCCACGCTTTACACCTGATGAAGCCAATATCAATACACTCCAGTGATGACTACTGACCTATGCCAATTCACTTCTCCCACTAGTTGCACGCACATTGAGAAGTGTCCCCTTGCCTTCAATCTCTTACCCTGTCCGTGTTCTGGTGCCATATGCCGTGACCCACGCAGCTACTGAGGTACTTGGGGTGAAGGACCATGAGAGGATGAGAAAAATAAAGAGAGAGACAAAGCTAGAGTCAGGTGGAGCCCTTATCCTCCTGATGGAAGGAAAGGAACTGCTCAACCAATGCTGTATGTTTATTTATATACCGGGAAGGATGACGTCAATTTCAGCCCCTCTACCTAGCAACCCAGGCCTGGATTGTTTAGGAACCTGGTGTTTTGCTGGGCCATAGGAGCATTTTTCATGTGGTTGACCCAGGTGCTCTTTGTTACTTTGGTAAGTTCATGTGTGGGTCATTTTCCAGCTTCAACGACTTCCTACAGTTATATCTTTGTTATTATAGCCAATTTCAGTAAGAAGAGGATTTATGCAATGTATTCAGATGCATGCGAAGTTATTCTGTCAGAAATAAAATACCCAAATACCCATCAACCAATAAATGGATACAGAAGACATGTTTTTTAATGCAATGGAGAACTACTCAGTCAGTAAGAAGGATGAACTTGAGAACAAATGGATGCACCATGAGACCATACTAAGTGAAATAAATATGGCACACATGTGTAACTGTTGCATTGTTTCTCTTGTGTGAGAGAAAAAAAAGCATAATTAGGGACCAAAATGTTTACTAGATATTGTGAAATAGGAAGAAAACGTTCAAATAGGAAGGAGAACTAGGAGGGGGGAGGGGGAAAGGAAGGAAGAAAAAAATGAGAAAAGGAAAAAATGGAAAAAAAGCTTTTTCAAATAATGAGGGGAAAAGGGGTTAAAGGGAAGGGAGAATGGGAAAAAAGAAGAATCAAGATATATCATGTACAAATTCCCTACAATGAATGTGATCATTATTTCACACTGTTATTTACATTATATATAAAATGTACTAAAATTTAATTAAAAAATAGAAGCATTTTCACTTGATCATTTTTCAGGGGATACAACTATAAACCATAAGAACTTCTAACCTAGCAGAAGTCATCCATATACATTGAACATGAGTTGTTATTAATATTAGAAGAATGATTAGGAGATAATATTTAACATTTGGTATCAAAGGTATGGATCATGTAACAATAAAATGGGTAATCAATTTTCAGATAGTACTCTGAGAAAGTGATTTTCCCTCAAAATAATAAATTCAGTTTTCTCTGCTAGCCAGTTCATCAGAAGTCATAACAAAGCATATGCACTAAATAAGAAAGCCTAAAACTACACTGAACAAAATTCACAAAATTTAAGACAGAAATATAAAACACATAATCATAATTGGAAATTTTAGTATATCTCTCTCAGCAGTTGACAGAATAACTTAAAAACACAGTACAAATAGAGGTTGAGAAAACAATCACCTTACGCTACTTCGTATTTCTAAAGCAGTACACTCTGTAAAATAAACACTGTTTTCAAACACATAGTATATTCATTTAAAAAAATGTATGCTAGGCAATTAAACAAGTACCAATAAGTTGGAAAATACTGAAATTATGCAACAATATGTTCTCTTACCACACTGGAATTAAATTATAAGTAACAAAATAACTTTTAAAACTCCAAATATTTAGAAATCAAATGACGAACTTCCAAATAGCCTCTAAATCAAAGAAAAATTTACTGGGGAAAACAAAGTATGTCTCAAACTAAATTATAATGAAAACAAAGCATATCAACATTTACGAGATGTAATAATTTGAATTATTCAATGCAAACATACTATATTAAAAATAAAAATGGAAGTAACATTCAAAAACGCATAAGGTAGTAAATAAAGTCAATAGAAGAAACAATGGCTAAATATTAAACATAGGTCTGACCTTCTAGTAGCTAAGACATAAAAGGGAATTTGGGTAATTGTACAAAGAAGCACATGGGTTTTTGAGGAGAGAAACTTTGTGATATTAAATTTTAAAAGTTATTTGTCATATTCACCACTAAAGGATAATGTCTTCAGGAGACATGGTAGCACTTTTCATATAGCTGTTGTTAATGCTTCATGAAAAACAGATGAAGTGTATTACAGTATTAGGAATTTCCTCCAAAGAAGCAACTTCTACAAAAACATCTCTCATAAATAATTTTGCTTTGTCAACACTTTGCATGTGGTGCCTATCAAAGAGTAGGTGAGAAATAGCTCACGGAAGAATCTTAAGCTTCTGCAACCATAAAGAACCCTTCAAAATGTATAGTATGTGAGTTAGAAGAGGCAGTTTCAGCTTGAAATCAGAATTATTCTTTCCACCTAAAAATACAAAATACAAAACATTCTCTTCTTTTCAGTACTGTAAGTGAAAAACAGGATAGCTCATCAGAAAACACTGAGGACTGAAATTACAGAAATACTATGTATATCAAGGCAAAGACATTCTTAACATTATAAAAAAGTCCTTAGGATTATAACTGACATTCCACTACAATTAAACTTTGAGTTAGTTTATAAGGAGAAACTGAAAAGAAGGGGGACCAACAAAAAGAAATAACCAATGCAAACAAAGCTCATATTGTTACTCCTCATTTTATAATTGGGAAAAGCAGTGTTCAGTGAGGATAATGACTTGATCAAGGTCATAAAACTATTAACTGGAAGAAGTGGAATTCCTATTTAGTCTGCATGATTTTGGAAACCATTCTCTTCACCACTGCCCTTGATCCCAATATCATTGTTGGATAATAAGAATCACTAACAATTTCATAGGTGTAAAGTAATTGAACAATTTTTTAAAATATACCATTTCTTTCCCAAGTCATAAGACTGAACATGTGATTCATCGTATGCGTGTGTGTGTGTGTGTGTGCTGGAGATGAACTCAGGGTCTTGAATTCTGAGTTACAATCTAGCATGTTTCACCCAATTTTTAACTAGGAATAATTATTCTTTAAATTGTCCTGCTAATATATTTGTCCTTTTTTTTCTACTGAGCTACTCATGCCCTTGAAAATACATTTTAAAGGCAATAAAACATTTTTGAAAATTCAAATAACAAAAGAAGAGAAATCCAAATGTAAGCAAAAATTCTAGTTAACCATAAAAGTGTTTATCAGTTTTTTAGTAAAGAAGAATTACAAATTAATATCAGGAACCTACTATTTATCATATGCTAATAATTCATATAAATATACTTCTAAATTGGAGTATTTTTAGTAGCTTAACTGTAATTGCTGATTCATTTTTAAGTAATATTATTTTTACTTTCATAAGGTTCTTGGTGAAATATAATTGCAATTGAGACTCTAGTTCCCAGGACCAGAAGAGGTAACTAATACTCTTTAAGAACCATGATTTTAGTTCTGCTACACATTAGGTAAGTATGGCACAAAAGTATTACAAAATTTCGATAGTATTAAATACACTTAAGATTGTCTCAATACCTGTGTGGGGTTTTCTCAAGAGACCTACAACTTACATATCATTATCTACCTTCCTTCAACTAAATTTTTTACTTTCAGAAGCAAATGAAAGAAGTGAACTGACCAAATTGCCCATGAACTCCTTTAAATTCACTGTCCTGTCCTCTAAAAGAAAAATGTATATCAGAGAACAAAGGAAAAGTAAGTGATCTGATATAAGAAAGAGGCAGCTATAATATAGTTGCTAAATTGAAAAATAATTTATAGATTATGCTTCAAAATAAAGAGATATATATTCAGTCAGAAAGACAGATGCAAGTAGACAAGATGTTTGGAGTCTCTGGCAGGCCACCATAGGTGAACTGCAGCAGAGGCCTTTAGAATTTTGGAGTAAGGCTCTGCCATCATCTGCAGACAACTACTCTCCCTTTGAAAAATTGCTCTTGGCTTGCTATTGAGTCTTAGTGAACACTTGACCATGACCTGAGTTGCTTATCATGAGCTGGGTATTATCTGACCTGCTGAGTCATAAGGTTGGAATGCAAGCAACAGTCAATCATTAAGTGGAAATGGTTATATATGTGATCAAGCCAAAGCAGGTCTAGAGGGTATGAGTAAATTACATGAAGATACATGCCCAGATAGCCATGGCTCTTATTTCTGCCATATTCCTTTCTGCTTTCCAGCATGCACCTGTGGCCTCACAGGACATAAAATATTATCAGATGTCAGTATGCTGGTTTATGATTCTGCACAATATGCAGACACCAACTGCAGGTGTACATCTGGAGCATTATAAAAGGGGTGGGAAAAGGCTGCTAAGGCCCCTAGCTCGCTTTGCTGCCACCTTCTGCCTGCCATGAACTGCTTCTCCTCTGCAATGCTTATTTATCTTGGAGCCAGCTGACTATTGACTGAAACCTCTACAAACTACAAGCCAAATAAATCTTTCCTCCCTTAACTTTGGGTGCTGGGTATTTTGTCATAGCAATGAAAAAAAAAAAAAAAACTAAGACAATTGAGTTTTGAAATATAGGGACATGTATTCAGTCAGAAAGATAGATGCATGTATAAGACACATGCACACACTCATCTCCTGTAAGGTTCATCTGTATCTGCTACTAAAAGTAATTAGAACACAGCCGACAATAACTAGAATTCCACTAGGCAGCAGGCAGAAGAAAGTCTTAGATAATCCTTGAAGTGGATATACCCTTTTACAACCTTTAAACAGTTTAAACAGATTACTGTTAGCAAAGGTAAATGATGCATAGAAACATATTAAATACTTACCGCTGGGGGTCACATCTTTCAGTGCTTTTTGAATAATATCTTGGGGTAATGGAACACCTATGTTTTTCGCCATGGAGCCTAAGTCATCAGGATTGGCCCCATTATTTCTAATGGAGGCCACAATTTTCAAGGCATCTTTTATTTCTATATGCAAAAAATATACACACTGTAAGAAGTTTTCAAAACACTCAAATATCTTTAGTAAGTTTCAAATTATAATAATAAAAACAACTGTTGCTACCACTTATTAAGTATCCAGTCTGAGCTTCCTACACACTATGCCAGTGTTTTATATGTACCACCTCATTTACTTCAACAAAAACTCTGAGTTCAGCATCAATTTCTCCCTTATTTAACACAAAAGAAAACCTAACCTCGGGAGACTATTTTGTCCAACAATACACAATTATTAAATGTGAACCGAGTTTGAAGGCCACGATAATGATTTTGTAAGCAGGATATTTAACTGTTATAATTGAGTCACTGAAGATATGTAAATTTGAGATTTAATAATTATTACATAAAAAGAAATCTCAGAACATCTGCTTTACTGTTCTCTATCATACCTGGAAGTGGGAATTTACTTGAAGATATGGTAATTAACCCTAAAAGTATTTCTCTTGCCAAAGGTTGGATCACTGGTCATAGATTGATGTAACTATAATCAATTTTTTATTTGTATATGCAAAAATGTTTCCCAAATAATGGAAAGGTGGTACTAATATATTAAAATAAAATCACAAACTTGGACATTGGGATGTATCATACAGACAAATTTTGTGTATTTTTCCTTTTTGAGTGATGGGACATACACCATAATTCCAGAAAATAAAATTTGAAATTACTCTGTGTAAATTATTCTTTCACGTCTAAAAACACTTAGATGTCATATATAATAAATACTATCCTATCAGAACATTAACTCTGAAGAGATTAAGTTTATGAACAACATACTTATGAAAGTCTTATAGGTTCTATTTGGAAAACCAAAAATTAAAAATAAAATATTTTGTCTATTAGAAATACATACTACTTTGGTCTCATGCTAAATATTTTCCTATGCTGGGAAAAACAATTTTATTTTGCAGCTAAACAAATTAGAACTTTTGAATTTACTTCTGTTTTGGTGTTGGAAAAAATTTAGGAAAATTAATCTATTTCACTTTTCAAAAAAAAAAAAAAAAGGCTGCTCCAAGCAGACCCAGGAAATCCAGTTTTGAATTTACTATCCAAGGCTCGAAAAGCCTAAATTTTGAGGAACCTTATATGTTTCAACAGCTAATCTTCTCATAAAAGTTTCATTTTAATACTCATAAATAATAGGAAAAAATGATAAGAAGGGAAAAGAGGAGGGAACACTGATCATATTCCTATAGGATTTCAATGAAATGGCTAGTTATATGCACTTATGGGCAACCTTCTTAGATCACAAACTTGGACATTGGGATGTATCATACAGACAAATTTTGTGTATTTTTCCTTTTTGAGTGATGGGACATACACCATAATTCCAGAAAATAAAAGTACAGAAAATACGACTAAGATCCTCCATTGATTTTTCACTAAAAATATATTTGTTAAATATACATATAACTTATTTTATAGCATTATGCAACTACACAAATGCATATAATGAAAACTAAATTTCACTCAAAATTTTTCTCATTAAAAAATCTTCACTTACTTGAACCTTTTGTAAAATATGGTGTTTGTATCAATCTATTCAGATAATCCTTTAAATTCACTTTCCCATCTTCTGAAATGATAAAAAGGAATAAATGGCCTTTTGTCAATAAGACACAAAAGATATACATGCTTACTTAACTCTCAAAACCAAAGTTATTCTTGTGTTTTTCTAACTCTGATTCTGCTATACAACAACACAGAATAACTATGGAAAGAAGTACAATTATGGGGATTTGTAGTCTTTTTGTTATGGAACTAAGGAGCATTTAATATGAATTTGACCCATGCCTTGACCAATCAGGACCACAGTTTTGGCATACTTCCTGTTGGATATATTCTCTTGATGCTTCACCATTATGAGTCATGCTATAATTGCCTATATTTTTATGGAAGATAATTTATCCATCAGAAGATAAGTATCAGAGACAAGGCCTGGCAGACTCGGACGCAAGAACACACAAGCCTGCAGTAGGCCAGGTGGACCCTGGAGTGGGCGCACACTACTGGCAATGTGCAGAGCAATCAGCAAGACCAGACAAGGTGGACCTGAGTGTGGCACACAGATGCCTCTATCAGGTGGAACAATCAGTCAGACCAGGCCAAGTCCTGGCAGGGGTGCACAGGAGTGACCAGTGAGACTAGGCCCTGGTGCAGGTACACACAAAGGTCCAGCCAAGACCAGCAGTGTGGAAAAGTCTGAAGTAGCAGTGAGAAACCAACTGTTGGTAAATTAGGTGAACCAGCATTGAGTTTCGGCATACAGACACACAGAATAGAAGCAGATGGATCTGCCATAATATATCAAAAGGTTCTGGAGAACTCCACCAACAGAAAACCATACCACCCCAACTCCCATATCCAGAAGGAAGAACAGCTCCATACCTAGCTCAAATCTCATGGCAAACTTGGCTGGAGTACATAACACACTTCTGGGATCTATCTTGGACACTACCATAGAACTATAAATACCAGAAGAATTTTACTACTTTTATCCTCCCTTCTTTATCTGATTGGCTATCCTGTGGTCATCTGGATTTTTTTTTTCTTGTTTTGTTTTATAGTTTGTGGCTACTTCTGTTTTTTGGTTCTTTTTATTATTTTTGTTCCCTTTCTTTCTTTTCTTTCTTTTTTTTCCCTTTTTCTCTGGTCTCTTCTTTAACTTTCTTTCTTATTCTCTCTTCCTTCTTCTTTCACTATTTAGATTTATTACTTTTTTGTTTTCTTTTACTGATCCTCTTTCTCTCTTTCCTCAACTATCCCTTGAATTTATTGTACTTTTATGTAAACATTGTCTCTTCCCTTTCTGATTCATTCCAATACTCTTTCACTTTCTCTTTCACTCTTTCCTTCCTCTCCACATAACCATACCTTGACTTCCAGTCTTGATTCTACTATATTTGACCTCATTCATCACTTTTTCTTATCCCCTAGGCATCTTTAAGCACCCTCTTCTTTCCCCCAAAACAGGGTAAATTCACTCCACTAAGGAAAGAATCACTGCATATGTATTGGTTTCCCTCCAAGGCGTCATGTAATTTAGATGGGTTGAGTCTGGCATTTGTGATTGGTTCGTTGTCTAGCACTGGGGTTGGTGATGTGAGTGCTGCACCTGCCCAGTGGTAGAGCCAACATATAGTGTAAGGAAGGTGTGCCTTCCTCTTTTGTTTTCTTCCCAGTTTGTGTGCCTTGTTGCTTGGTGGCTGCAATAGATGGCAGCCCCACCATGCCATGCTCTCTTGGAGCCAACTGAGTATGGACTGAAACTCCCAAGAACTATAAGAAATAAACTTTTCCTTCCCTAATTTTGGATGTCAGATATTTTGTCTCTGTAATGAGTGAAAAGTAACTAAGACAGAATTTGGTACCAGAGGAGTGGGGTCATTGCTGTGACTACTCCTGACCATGTGGTTCAAGAGCTTTTGGAAATGGCTTGTGGGAAGAGTTTGGAAAGGTTTGGAGATGTTGCTTGAAAGGGCACTGGAACAGTTTAGGCTATTCTATATGGGAGATTCTAGTCACAGCCCAGGAGATCAGAAGGTTGGCAAAAAGCCTGCCAGTAAAGACGAGGCTTGGGAGGTTTCTGCTGGGAAGAAGGACTGCACTGGTTGTTGGACTCCATATGATGTGTGTTACAGCTTGGCAGAAAGTTTGTCGGCATACTGCTCGTGACTTTGCCTGAGACTGAGATTAAGGGCTATGGACTGATTAGTCTGGCAAAAGAAATCTCAAGGCAATCTAATGTTGAAACAGTGACCAGGCTATTGTTGGGGGCTCTTAGCCAGATTTATGTTGGGAATCAAGAGCAAACAGCCCAGCAGGATGATTTAAAATGCTGTCAGTTTGGCCAGAAAGCTATGGACTGTAAAGATAGAGCTGAGACCTCCATTGCTGAGGAACAAAGGAATAAAAAAGATGGCTTGGGGGCATCCCAGGAAGCAGGGGCCTCCACCCTTTGCAGCCTCAGGCCTTCAAAAGTGAAAGAGTTTGTCCAGAGGAAAAAGCCACAGAATGCATGTTCTGGAGTGGTGACAGAGGCCACAGGAGGTTTCAAAATGATGGCAGCTACACCAGGTCTCAAAATGGTGGCAGCCACACCAGATTCCAGAATGGCAGCAGCATAGAGAAGCTGTTCCTCACAATCAAGTTCAGAGAGCTGAGTGATCCAGCCAGTTGACCCCTACAGCCAAGAGAGAGGAAAGCCTGGCTACTGCTCCAGCTGGCAGTGGACCTTGGCAGCATCAACGTGGCACTGGTTTTAGGTGCAAGAAAATGTGCAGCTTCTGCCCCAGTTGCAGAGGGAAATATGTAAAGATGCAAGGGTGAAGCGAAGGGTACACTAGAAAACCTAGAAGTTTAAAAAAGCCAGGAAAGTGGATTGTCCAAGAAAAGCTGTGAGAATTGAACAGAGTGGGTTTAAGAGAGAAGCTATGGAAGTTAAAACCCCTGAAAGTGCTGCAGGGGTGGAATCACTCAAGCCTTTTGGAGCTTGCTAACAGATTGATTCAGATGTTGAGCATAGAACTCCAAGACCTAATGTTTGCCCTGCTGGATTTTGGACTTGCTTTGGTTCCAATGCTTTGTATTTCCCTGTTTATAACTTTTGGAATGGTAATGTTTATCTTGTGCCTTTATATGTTGGAAGTGTTTAACCTCGTTTTCATTTGTACAGGGGGTTACAAATAAGAGTTTCTCATAGATCTCAGAGGAGATTTGGGACTTGGACTGTTCAGCAATGCTGAAACTTAAGATTGTGGCAACTCTTGAAAATGAACTAAATGCCTTTTGTATAAAGGACATACATGAGTTCTTGGCGGGCCAGGGGTGGAATATATTGGTTTGTCCTGTGTCCCCCCAAGGCCTCATGTAATTTAGACAGGGCTGAGTCAGGCGTTTGTGATTGGTTTGTTGTCTAGCACTGGGATTGGCAATGTGAGTGCTGCACCCACCCAGGGTGGAGCCAACATACACTGTAAGGAAAGTGTGTCTTCCTCTTTCACTCTTCCCAGTTCGCATGCCTTGCTGCTTGGTGGCCACAATGAATGGCGACCCTGACACACCACACTGTCTTAAAGCCAACTGAGTATGAACTGAAACGCTCAAGAACGGTTAAGAAATAAACTTTTTGTTCCCTAATTTGGGCATCAGGTATTTTGTCTCAGCAATGAGTGATAAGTAACTAAGACAGCATACGAGTATGTGATATATGTTGGATTTTGTTATATAACTTTAGAATATGCTCCTGTATTTAAAGATATCAGGGTAATAGTTTCCACAATTTGTCAGTAGCTAAAATATCATTATTGCTAACTGTACTATTTTAGCGAGGATGCCATATATGATACATTCTGTTTCTTTCCCTTGTATGATAACACTGTGATTATATGGGTTCATAAACATCACCATACTCAAGCACCAAAGGACTAGGTACTGATCTAAACAGTAAATTTTCATCCTTAACAAATTGGGAAGGTAGGTTCTTGGGATAGACACAAAAGAACCACCTATATCTATAAGACAACCCTGAAGAACAGACATCTCCTAGGGAAACCTGGACATTAGTGATAAAGCTATCTACCATAAGAAATTGGCAACCATCAACATAGAAAACAAAAAGACAGAAAAAATATGAGCCAGGCATGGTGGCGCACGCCTTTAATCCCAGCACTCGGGAGGCTGAGGTAGGTGGCGTATTGTGAGTTCGAGGCCAGCTTGGGCTACAATGTGAGTGCAAGACCAGCCTGAACTACATAGTGCCACCCTGCCTCAAAAAACTAGGGCCAGGAGTTTGGCTCAGTGGCTTAAGCACCTGTCTGCCAGGTGTAAGATTGTGACTTTGATCTCCTATGCCACAAAAATAAAAAGGAAAGAAAAAATAGAAAATGATAAGATGCAGAAGCAAAATGCAACTCCAGACCCCCAGCCTACTCAGGACAAGTCTGGAGCACAATGAGATAAATTAAATAGGTAGTCAAACATCGAAACTTCCTGAAATGATAGCAACAGAAGTGAAAAAACAAGTGGAAAAGGCTATGGAAAAAATAATGTATCAGATATAAAAAGAAATGATGCTCAAAATGAAAAATATTAGAGTAGACACAGATAAAAGAACAGAAGAGCTTAGGAAAATGATGGAAACCACAAATGCCCAACATAGGAAAGAAATGGAATCCATGAAAAAGATCCAAATAGAAATCCAAGAGACTAAAACCTCCACTGAAATTTGGGCCAGGGATATAGCTCAGTGGCACAAGCACTTGACTGGCAAGTGCAAGGTCATTGAGTTCCATCCCTGGTACAAAAAAGAAAAAACAACAAAAAAAAAGAAAGCATACACAACAGATTGAACAAAGGAGAGAATAGAATGTCAGACACTGAAGACAGAATTGTGGCTTGTGATTAAGAAAAGAATGAAATCTTAAAAATAGCATGACACCATGAAAAATAAATTTAACACTAACAAGATGAAGCAAATAAGAGCAAAATAAGATTGACTAGGGTCAATGAGCAAGCTAGAGACAGCACAAATGCCATAAGAAAACTCTTCACAGAGTACCTGTAATCCCAGCACTTAGGAACCTGATGCAGGAGGATCACTGCAAGTTCAAGACCAGCCTGGGCTACAAAGTGAGTTCAGGACCAGCCTAAACTGCACAGGGAGACCCTGTCTCAAAAGACAAAAAAAAATCTCTTCAGAGAAATGTCAGAAAACTTCCCAAGCATGGATCAAGAACTTGACATGCAAATAAATGAAACATATAGAACTCCAAACAACCATGCCCAAAATAAATCTACACCAAAACACATAATAATCAGCGTTCCAGAAATGCAGCACAAGAACAAAATATTAAAAGTAGTTAGAGGAAAGAAGCAAATCATCTATAAAGAAAAGCCCATCAGAATCACAGTGTACTTCCTGATACAAACCCTCAAATCAAGAAAAGTGTGGAGTGAGGTATTTCAAGCCTTAAAAGAAAACAAATTCTATCCAGGTTGATGTACTCCACAAAATTATCTTTCAAAATTGACAGAGAAATAACATACTTCCATGGCAAAGAACACCTGAATAAATTCATGACCACCAAACCAGTAGAGAATACTCTGAAGCATACACTAGAAAGAGAAAATGAATACCGCAACACAAGAACACCACTAGAAAGAAGCCACCAGGCAAGGTAAAAAAAATCAAATAGAGGGAAAAGACAGCAAAATAACATGAAAAAATAAGCCAATACATATCAGTTCTAACCATCAATGTAAATGGACTCAACTCACCAATCAAAAGAAGCAGACTGACAGAATGGATCAAGAAGCAAGATCCAACAATATGCTGTATTCAAGAAACCACATTGAATTCAAAAAGAAATTCATAGACTGAAAGCCAAAGGTTGGAAAACAACACTCCATGCAATAGGATTCAAGAAAAGAGCAGGGGTAGCTATTCTATTCACAGACAATGTGAACTTTGAGAGTGATCAAAAGACACAGAGGGTCACTTCATACTTATTAAAGAAAGACTCCAAGAATATGAGATAAAAATCATAAATATGTATGCACCATACACTGGTACACCCAACTACATAAAAAATCAATGCTCATGAAAAATCAAATAAGTAATAATACAATTGTAGCAGGGGACCTTAATGCCTCACTTTCACAATTAGATAGATAAAACAGAAAAAATATCAACAAAGAAATATCAAAATTATAACAAATCTGTGAACAAATGGATTTAGTAGATGTCTACAGGGTGATCCACCCCACAACATCAGAATACACATTCTCCTCAGATCCACATAGAATGTTGACCAAAATAGATCACATATTAAACCATAGAAGATTCTTAAGTAAATGCAAATGAACTGAAATTATTTCATGCCATGTTATCGGACCATAGTGCAGTGACAATAGAAATCAAAGGCAAAAGAAACCACAAAAACCACATAAATACATGGAAATTAAACAGCACCCTCCTGAACAACCAATGGGCCACAGAAAAATTAAAGAGTATCAACAATTAAATTAAAATGCTGATATAAAATACCAGAATTTATGGGAGATGATGAAAAATCATATGAGGGAAATGTATAGTGATAAATTCTTACATCAGGAAATCAGAACAAGCTCAACTAAACAATTTAATGTTGAACCTCAAACTCCTAGAAAAAGAAGAACAAATCAAACCTAAAGCTCATAAGAGAGGAAATTATAAAGATCAGAGAAGAAATTAATGCAACTGAGATTAAGAAAATAATACAAAAAAATCAATGAATAAGAGTTGTTTCTTTGAAAGATTAAATAATTAGGAATGAAAGGGTGCCATCACAATGGATCCTGTGGAAACTCAGAAGATTATCAATACCTATTTCCAGGACCTGTACTCTAATAAAATGGAAAACACAAAAGAAATAGACAGATTCCTGGATGTATACAAATTACCAACACTGAATCAAGAAGATACAAGTAGTCTACATAATCTAATAATTGAAAATGTAATTTAAAATCTACCAATGAAGAAAAGTCTGGAATTCACTGGTGAATTCTACAAAAAAAAATTAAAGACCTAATTTCACTAATGCTGAAACTCTTTAATAAAATTGTAAGGGAAACAATACTTCCAAAATCATTCTGGGAAGCAAGCATTACTCTGATACTTAAACCAGAGAAAGATCCGGACCATTTTCTCTAAAGAATATAGATGCAAAAATCCTTCATAAGATACTGGAAAACAGAACACAGCAAATCATCAAAAAGATTATACATCATGACCAAGTAGGATTCATCCCAGGGATACAGGAATGATTCAACATACCTAAATCTGTAAATATAACGCACCATATCAACAGAGTGAAAGACAAAAATCACATGATCATCTCAATGGATGCAGAAAAATCATTTGACAAAATCTAACACCCAATTATGACAAAAACCCTACAGAAAATTGGAAGAGATGGTCTTTTCCTCAATCTTATAAAAGCCACCTATAACAAACTATCAACTAATATCATGCTAAATGATCAAAAACTGAAAACTTACACTTCAAAATCAGGAACAAGACAAGGATGTTCTCTAGACAAGGATGTCTTATTCAATATAGTTCTGGAAACATTAGCCAGACCAATTAGAAAAGAGAAAGAAACAAAATGAATGAGGATAGGTAAGAAAGAAGTTAAAGTATCATTATTTACAGATAACATGATACTCTACATAGAACACCCCAAAAGCTCTGCCAAAACACTGCTAAATTTATTAACCAAATTCAGTAACATAGCTGTGTATAAAGTCAGCTCTCAGAAATCAATAGCCTTCCTACACACAATTAACAAACTCACAGAGAAATTAGGAAACCACACTTTTCACAAATAGCATCCAAAAAAATGAAATACTTAGGAATCAGTGTAATAAAGAAAGTGTAACATCTGTATATTGAAAATTGTACTACTCTGAAAAATGAGATTGAAGAGAATATCAGAAAATGGAAAGATACCCCTTGGTCATGGATAGGAAGAACCAACATAGTGAAAATGGCCATATTTCCAAAATTGTTACACAGATTTAATGCAATCCCAATTAAAATATCATTAGCATACCTCACAGAATTAGAGAAAACAATCCTAAAATTTATTCAGAACAAGAAGAGACATAGAATAGCAAAAGCAATTTTGAGCAACAAAGGAAAGTCAGGGAGCATCATAATCCCTGACTTGAAATTATGCTACAAAGTTACTGTGACAAAATCAATACGGTACTGGCAAAAAATAAAAAGAAAACATTTGAAGATCAGTGGAACAGAATAAAAGATGCAGACAGAACTCCAACACACTCAACCACCTTATCTTTCACAAGGAGGGTCAAAGATGTTCACCTGAAGAAAGGTAGCCTCTTTAACAAATGGTGCTGGAAAAACCAGCTTTCTGCATGCCAAAGACTAAAACTAGACCCATGTCTATCACCATGCAATAAACTAAAGTCAAAATGGAATAAAGATTTAAATATTAAAACAGAAACACTAAATCTACTGGAGGATAAAATAGGTAGAAATCTTGAAGACATAGGTATAGGCAAAGACTTCATGCACAAAAACGAAACTGTACAGGAAATACTACAAAGAATCAACAAAGGGGATCTAACCTTATTAAAACACTTTTGCACAAAAAAAAAATCACCAACATAGTGAAAAGACAACTCAGAGTGGGAAAAAATTATAGCCAGTTGCTCTCAGACAAAGGCCTTATATCTAAAACATACAAAGAACTTAAAAAAATCAGACCCCCAAAATTTCAAGACTCAATCCAAAAATGGACAAATTCTCAGATGCAGAAATACAAATGGCAAAGAAATACATGAAGAAATGTTCAACATCACTGGTCATTCAATAAATGCAAATTAAAACAATGCTGAGATTCCATCTCACTCCAGAAAGAATGACTGTCATCAAGAAATCAACAGATAACAAATGCTTGCGGGGCTGTGGGGAAAAAGTAATGCTTCTCCACTGTTGGTGGGAGTGTAGACTGGTAGAGCCACTGTGGAAATCAGTGTGGAGATTCCTCAAAAAGTAGAATTGACAGTCCCATTCAATCCAGCTATTCCCCTTCTGGGTATTTTCCCAGAAAAACTGAAAATGACATGCTACACTGATATATGTACACCAGTGTTTATAGCCACATAATTTGTAATAGCTAAATCTTGGAAACAACCAAAATACCCAACAACTGAGGAATGGATGAAAAGAAGTGCTTTGAAGATAACAATACACAGTGTATTAACCATTGTTACTATCCTATTATCTTGTTTTGAAATTTTGCATCATTGTTTTAATTCTTTTTTCTCTTTTAAAAAAATGTGGTCATTTTATACAATGGAGTACTACTCAGCCATAAAAAGAATAGACTAGAGACTTCCATAGGCAAATGAAAGCAGCTCAACACCATACTCATAAGTGAAATAAATCAGACTCACATGTATAAACATTGTATTGTTTCCCTAGTGTGAGAAGCTAAAAGACTAAATAAGATCCAAAATGTACAATAGATATTGTGAAATGGGAGGAACCTGTTCAAAAGGAAAGAATCTGGGATGAGGGAAAGGAGAGAAGAAGGAAGGGAAAAGGAAATATATATATATATATATATATATATATATATATATATATGATAGTTAAGATAGTTATAATACTAATTTCTTGCAGTACATTGAAAAGAAAAGTTTGTGCTAAGATTGTTTGGACAATTTTTTCATGTCTATATCTTGTACTCTGAGTAAGTACTTTGAAGATAATATGCAATGTACTAACCATTGTTACTCTCCTCTTATCTCATTATGAAATTTTGTTTTATTTTTTCTCTTTAAAATAAAATTTTAAAAAAGATAAGTATTGTCAACCAAACTTAACAATAATTTATAAAGAAGACTATATTTATAAGCAAATACATATTGATAAAGGAAGTATACAGTCTTTTACTTTCTTTTTGTCCCTATGCATGAGATTTAGGAAGAAAATACCACAAAACTTCACATGCAAAATAAATACTTCACTGGCAGGATTCCAAAAACACCAGTATAGTTCCTGGAGGATTCTGAGACAATCACACTGATTGTGAGAAAAACCACACAGGATTAGGCCTTTTTTTTGTGGACTTGAGACAGCTTCTGACCAATAAGAACCTGGAAATCAACCCTCAAGAGGCAGAAAGAGAAAGGAAGATTATATTTCCCTAGAACATTAAACAAGAGGACAATTCAGAACAAATTCTTAAATAACCATAAAAGGGGTAATCTGGTGTTGCTGAACTTACTATATTTGAATTCTAATCACGTAACTCTGTGGACTTATGAGTGAAGGTGAATACACCTTTATAGGTAATAAGTGACACAAAAAGAAAACACTTACTATCAACAGAAATAGATGAGATTACGTCCTGTAATTCGTCCTCTGGAAAACAAATCCCCAAGCCTTTCAGTAAATATTTAACATCATCGACATCAATTTTTTCATTGGTAACTTTGTCTAAGGCCTTTGCAAGTTCGTTAACCTCTGCCAAGAGAAAATACTTTCAGTTTAGAAATAATCAAATCCTACACAATGAACTATAATTTAAAATTAGTATAGATGCCTGAAATGTTTATTTAAAGATGATTTAGCACAGTGTAATTTGCATTAAGTACTTTCCCGATATGCCTATGTATTTAACTCTCATTTACACATATAAAAGATAAGATCAATTATAAGGCATCCTCATAGAAAGAATTAAATATTGGTCAATAATTAAAAGCTAATGTTGACATAAGGGAAATTTTTATTCTTACATACTCATCTACTCTCTATTTAATAACACATGTTTTAATAGAGGCCTAATAGAGACAATGTTGGTACAAAAGAATGTCATCATTACTGAAACTTCTGATTCCATGAAAGATCTGGAGAAATATTATAGAAGGAGTTACTTCCTTCACATTATTTCACAGAAGTTATCTATTCTCTCCAGGGAAAACTCATATAGATCATATAAAAGTATGATCAATATAGATTAGGTACTTTATTATTTGGATGTATGATCTCAAACTGATGACTGAACTTCATAAGTCGAAAGTGTGTTCACACTGCCTTGTATTCAGGTGAAAATTTTCTATCTATAAGTAGATTCCTAGAGGTAAGATACCTCTATAGGGCAGTAATTCTATTACACATGTGGAGAAAACTCAGACACTCAGCCATAGTGCAATTTGTAGTGTTAACAAGTATGTACAATAGTTAGGTTCAGTGTTGACCTTAAGGAGAAATTTGATCAGTTCAGTTTGCAACCAAAATGGTGTAGAGAAGTGAGTCTGTGAACTGAAGCACCACTGTATTTATTATTAATAATCTGTATAGTAATGAGCTTGACCTCTGGTACTAAAAAAAACAAAAACAACAATAATTTGTATATTACCAAGTTGATTGTGTGATTGTTAATACAATTATTAACTATTATTCTATTATCTATAAAATAAGAGTTAATCTTTCTAGTTAGCTATTTTCCCCCAGATATCAGACTTATTCTCACCTATACCTGTGAGCATGCCAGTCATCTCATCCAGAATGACCAAATCTTTCGCCTACCTTATTCTCAATCTCACAACTAGTTTAAGGTCTATCTGCTCCTTCAAGTTTCCCCTGGTTATCACAGTTCACTCTGATATCATTAAAACTTAGTACCCACAGTTCACGTAACTGGTGCTACATGGTTCTGCATATTCTTTTCCAAAAGCATTTTCATAATCTCACTGTAAACACCTTAAGAATAAAAATCTTGGGCTATAATACTTATGCAATTGCCACTGTATGTAACAAATGTTCTCAGTGTTTTTATTTTTCTTATTGTCAAGTCTATTATTGTATTTCTCTCTTTTACTATCAATCTGGTAAAAACTGTGATCTGTATTTCTTGCCCCTGTTTTACTATTCAGTCTCTCATTTTTTATTGTTTCACTCTCTAAACACTCCTACTTAGTGGATTAGTTATAGTTTGTGAAACACTTCTATTTGTTATTTTATTTTCAAATATTTCTAAGACAGTTGTATAGTAGGAGTAATTTCATAGTTCAGAATGTTAACCATTACACTATGAAACCTTGCTTTGATAGTAGCAGTAATTTCTAATGTGCGATAGCATGATAGGATAACTGTGGCTGACAGCTCTTCATTATTTCAAAATAATTAGTGGAAAGGATTTTGGATATTCCCAATACAAAGAAATGATAAATGTATGAGGTAATAGGGATGCTAATTGCCCTTATCACTATATATTGTCTACATGTATTAATATGTCACACTACTTCCCATAGATAAGTACAATTATGTTCAAATAAAAATAAAAATGTATTTTAAAATTCCTGTGAAATGTACCAGAGAGGTTATTATCTAGATTTAACTGTATATGTATATGTCTGTATTTTCTGATAGATTAAGTGACTTGCTTGAGATCATAATCAAGAAAACATTAATGATTTTCAACAAAGATGCCAAGAACACTTATTGGGAAAAGAACACTGTCTCCACTAATTGGTGCCAGGAAAACTGGGTATCTTTATGAAGAAGGATGAAAGTGGACACTGAACAAATATAAAAATCAATTCAAAATGAATTAGAATTAAATTTAAGGTTCACAACTATGAAACCATGTGAAGAAAACAATAAAAATGCTTTGGGACCTTAAAATGGGCAAGGGTTTATTGGATAAGGCCTCCCCCACCCCCACTGCAACGCACAGGAAATTAAAGTACTAATAGTCAAATCTGATTACATCAAAACAAAAAGGTTTTGGGCTGGAAAAGAAACAATCAACCAAGTTACACGATCTACAGAATGGAAGAAAATATTTTCAGACTATACATCTGACAAAAGATTACTATCTAAAACATACAAAAAAATTCAAACAATTCAATAGCAAATAACACAATTTTTAAAACAAACCTACATAAACACATGGAAATTAAATAACACCCTCCTGAACAACCAATGGGTTACAGATGAAATTAAAGAAGAAATTAAACAATACCTATCTAATTAAACAATTCAATGAAAATGCAGATACAACATAATGAAACCTGTGGGACACAATGAAAGCAGTCCTAAGAGGGAAATATATAGCAATGAAATGCCACATCAGAAAAACAGAATGAGCATAAATAAACAACCTAAATAAACACCTCAAGCTTCTAGAAAAAGAAGAGCAAGTCAAGCCCAAAGCTATATAAAAGAGAGGAAATTACACAGATCAGAACACAAATCAATGCAACTGAGACTAAGAAAACAATACAAAGAATTAATTAATCAAGGAGTTGGTTCTTTGAAAGAATAAACAAAATTGATAAACCTCTAGCGAACCTTATCAAGAAAAAGAAAGAAAAAACTCAAATTCATGCAATAAGGAATGAAAAGTGTGAAATTACTACAGATCTTGTGGAAATTCAGAAGATCATGAATACTTACTTTGAAAATCTTTACTCACATAAATTGGAAAACACAAAGAAAATGGACAGATTCCTAGAAACATATGAATTGCCAAAGCTGGATCAAGAAGATGTAAAACTTCTGAATAACCCAGTATCAGTTTCTGATACTAACATGAAAGAAAGACCCGATCAAAAAGGAGAACTATAGGCCAATCTCCCTAGTGAACATCAATGCAAAAATACTCGATAAAGTACTAGCAAATAGAATGCAGCAAATCATCAAGATTATACATCATGACCAAGTGGGATTTATCCACTTGGAATGCAGGGATGGTTCAACATATGCAAATCAATAAATATAATACACCACATCAACAGAGCCAAAGACAAAAACCCCATGATCATTTCAACAGATGCAGAAAAAGCTTTTGATAAAATCCAACACTTGTTCATGATAAAAACCGTACAGAAAATCGGAATAGATGGTCTCTACCACAGTCTGATAAAAGCCATCTATGGCAAACCAACAGCCAACATCATACTAAATGAACAAAAATTGAAAGCTTTCACTCTAAAATCAGGATCTAGACAAGGAGGTCCATCGTCAACACTCCTATTCAATATAGTTCTGGAAATGTTAACCAGAGCAATTAAGCAAGAGAGAGAAATAAAAGGAAAAAGGATAAGAAAGGAAGAAGTTAAATTATCACTATTTGCAGATGACATGATACTCCACATAGAAGACCCCAAAAACTCCATCAAAAGACTACTAGAGTTAATAAGCAAATTCAGCATATATAGGGTACAAACTCAACACTCAAAAATCAATAGCATTCCTGTGTACAAACAACAAACTCACTGAGAGAGAAATTATGGAAATTACACCTTTCACAATAGCATTCAAAAAAAATGAAATACTTAGGAATCAACCTAACAAAGGATGTAAAAAACCTATACACTGAAAACTATAGTACTCTAAAAAAGGAGATTGAGGAGAATGTCAGAAAATGGAAAGATATCCCTTGCTCACAGATAGGAAGAACCAACATAGTGAAAAAGGTCATACTCCCAAAACTATTACACAGATTTAAGGCAATCCTGATCAAACTACCATTACCATACCTCACAGATCTAGAGAAAACATTCCTAAAATTCATTTGGAAACAGAAGAGACCTAGAATAGCAAAGGCAATCCTGGACAACAACAAAGGCAAGGCAGGAGGCATCACAATCCCTGACTTGAAATTATACTACAAGGTTACTGTGATAAAATCAACATGGTACTGGCAAAAAAAAAAAAAAAAAAAAAAACCAGAGGACCACTGGAACAGATTAGAAGATACAGACACACCTACAAAGACACTCAGCCACCCATCTTTGACAAAGGGGCTAAACATGTTCACTGGAAGAAAGATAACCTCTTTAATAAATGGTGTTGGAAAAATTGGCTTTTCACATGCCAAAGACTGAAACTAGACCTATGTCTATCACCATGCACCAAACTAAAGTCAAAATGGGTCAAAGATCTAAATATTGAAATAGAAATACTAAATACTGGAAGGCAAGGTATGTAGAAATCTTGAAGATAAGGTAGGTAGAAATCTTGAAGACATAGGGATAGGCAAAGAGTTCATGAACAAAACCCAAACCACATGGGAAGTACTTCAAAGAATCAACAACTGGGATCTCATTTTATTAAAAAAGTTTCTTGCACTTCAAAAGAAATCACCAACAGTGAAAAGAAAACCCATAGAATGGGAAAGAATTTCAGTCAGCTGTCCTTCAAATGACTTATATCTAGAATATATAAAGAATTGAAAAACATCAGGCCACCCAAATTCAAAGATGCAATCCAAAAACGGGCATCTGATATGAATATGCACTTCTCAGCTGAAGAAATACAAATGGAGAAGAAATACATGAAGAAATGTTCAACATCACTGGTCATTCAAGAAATGCAAATTAGAACAATGCTGAGTGAGATTCCATCTCACTCCAGAAAGAATGGCTGTCATCAATAAATCAACAGATAACAAATGTTGGCGGGGCTGTGGGGAAAAAGGAATGCTTTTCCACTGTTGGTCGGAGTGTAGACTGATACACCCACTGTGGAAATCAGTGTGGAGATTCCTCAAAAACTAGAATTGAAAGTCCTATTCAATCCAGCTATTCCCCTTCTGTGTATTTTCCCAGAAATATTGAAAACAACATGCTACAGCAATATATGTGCACCTATGTTTATAGCTGAACAATTTGTAATACCTAAATCTCAGAAACAACCCAAATACCCAACAACCACGGAACAGATCAAAAAAGGTGTGGTGTTTTTATACAGTGGAATATTACTCAGCTATAAAGAAGGACAATCTTGAGGCTTTTATAGGTAAATGGAGGCAACTTGAGACCATACTCATAAGTGAAATAAATGAAACTCACATTTGTAAATATTGTATTGTCTCCCTAGTGTAAAAAAAGAAAAACTGAAAGAGTAGTAAGATCCATAATGTACAATAGATATTGTGATAATGAAAGGGAATTCCTCAAAAGGAAAAATCAACTAGGATAGGGGAAAGGGGAGAAGGAAGAAGGGAAAAGATTATATGTATATATGTATGTATATATATATATATATATATATATATATATATATATATATATATCTGTGTGTGTGTGTATACAAGATAAATAACTACACTACTAATCTCTGTTAGTTCATCCAATAGAACAGTTTATGCTTTCATTGTTTGATTGTTTGATCTTTTTTCATGCCTAAATCTTGTAACCTAAACAACTACTTCTAAGATAACAATGTGCAATAAATTAATTAGTATTTATTTCCTACTTTTTTTGAAATTCTGTATCGTTTCTATCCTTTTTTCTGTTTTGCTTTTGTAAAATAAACAAATAAAAATAAAAAAGTAAAATAGATACTACTGAAATACAGAGGGTCATCACAAATTATTTTCAAAGTTTATATTCCAACAAATTGGATAATCTGGTAGAAATGGACAATTTACTTAAACTTGAAGACTAATGAGTACCCACCCATGCATACACACAAAGAAGACATGAAAACAAAGAGAAAAAAAGGTGGAGTAGCACTCTGTATTAAAATACAGCCTCTTTGAGACCTGGAATGGATATACTTGAAAAATATCACATTGGTGAAGGAAAAATAGAAAATGTATCCTGGAGAATTTGGAGAGAGTTGACAGGAAAACTAGAAGTTAGATCTGGAGAAACACAGCACAATGCAGAGAAAAGAAGCAGCCTGGAAAACACAACTCAGCCCCCAGGAAAGGGGACCTTTCTCTGCAGATACAAGATTAAGTCTGGAGGCAATCAGCAGTTCCAGGGAAAAACAATGGACCAGACCAACACCACTAGCCCCAAGAAAAGTCCCGAGTTATTGTTAATTGCAAAAATAGCATGGGATTTTATCCCAAAGATCTCATGGGAGGTTAGAAATGGAAAAGATCTGGTAGAAATGGACAAGCAGCCACCATATTTGAGAAGGCTCTATCAGGAGCCATTTTGTTAACTGCTTAAGACTTTGTTTAACACTAAGCCACAGAACAACTATAAAGTAACTTCAGTTCAGGGTCTGCCATTACCCTGCCACAATGATGGGGTAGCAGATGGCACAAAAGACAGTTGCACCTAAGAAGTTTAACCTCAGGCCCAAAGGACATGGAAATCCTTCACTCCTTGAGGAAGAACCAAGCCCAACGTGTGTGTGGTTTTCAGAGACAACATGGAATGTGGGAGTTGCCAGAGTGACTGCAGCATTAGGGCAGGCACCACTGACCAACCACTCTCAACAAAAATACAGGGCAGGATTCAATGCAAAACCATTGAGTATTGAAACAAAATAGGTCTTAGTGTCTGATTATCCATACCACAAACCTGCTGGACTCCAAGATTAAGACACTGGAGAGAAACCATTCCAAAAAGAAAAAATGTATTTTTTTGGTTTATTTCCTTTTTGTTTTGTTTTGTTTTTTGAGCTTTGGGTTTTTTCTTCTTTGTTTTCCTCTTACTTTTTAAATATTTTACTGTTTTTTTCTTTTTCTTGTTTGTTTTTTTCTGTTTTATCTAATCCTGTTAAATATTTTTAACTCCTTAATAAGATACTTTATCTCACTTTTCTCTCTTTCTCACTTTCCACTGCATAATTTTTCAAACTTTACATCCTTTATTTCCCATTCCACACCTCCTTTATTTTTACTAGTATAACTACTAATATTTATTAATCTTTAAATAGCTAACCCTATACTATAAATGTTGAATTCTTTTCTATTTTTAATGGAGTTATAGTTGTTGCATTTAGTACATATTTACTATATGTCAATATTTGCTTTGTTTTAAGGTTCATACTACAATTATAGATCTCTTTTCTATGGATAAGGGTGTCATTATTTGTTCTTCTGGTATATCAATATCTAATTTGTCTTTTATGCTATTGTTGTTGCTGATTTTTTTGCTATTGCCAGGGTGGCATACTTGTTGATATTGACTGGTATGCTGTGTATGCCCTATCTGTAATGCCTTTGTGTTATAAACAATACTGCATTCCATTCCTGGAGAACTGGGTGCTTGGACTCTTACACCAAATCCTACCCTCCCAAATTAATGGAAATAGTTGTATCTTGGGGCAGAGGCAAAGGTGTATTGTTAGGCATGAAAATACTGCATTACTGAAAGCAGACACAAAGATTTGCATACTAACAACACAGTTGACAAGCAAACCTCAGCCAAAACACACAGAGAGAGAGAGAGAGAGAGAGAGAGAGAGAGAGGAAGAAGAAAAAGAAAAAACAGAAGACAAGGAAATGTAGAAGTGTAGACTAGTGCAACCACTGTAGAAATCAATGTGGAGACACCTTAAAAACTATGATTAGAGGTCCCATTTGACCCGACCCCACTACTTCCCTTCTGGGTATCTTCTCAGAATAATTAAAAACACCATACCACAAAGATACATGTGCACCTATGTTTATAGCAGCTCAATTTGTAATAGCTAAATCTTGGAAACAATCCAAATGCCCATCAACCAAGGAATGGATGAAAAAGATGTGGTTTTTTATATAATGGAGTACTACTCAGCCACAAAAAAGGACAAACTGGAGACTTTTATAGGTAAATGGATGCAACTAGAGACTATACTCATAAGTGAAATAAATCAGACCCATATGTGTAAACATCATATAGTGTCACTAAAGTAAGAAACTAAACAAGTAAATAAGATCCAAAATGCACAACAGACATTGTGGATTGGGAAGAAACTGTTAAAAAGAAAAGAATAACTGATGGGGGAAAGGGGAAAGGAAGAAAGGGAAAAAAGAAAAAATACATTTATACACAAGATAATTAAGATAGTTATACAGCTAGTTTCTCTTAGTTCACTGAAAAGAAAGGTTTGTGCTAATATTGTTTGGACAAGGTATCATTCCTATGTCTTGCACTTTAAATAACTACTGTGAAGACAACAAAACACAATATATTGATTATTATAACTCTCATACTAACGTGTTTGGAGACCCTGTTTTATCGGGGTTTTTTCTCTTTAAAATAAAAAACAAAATCATTCAACTCCTCCAAAGCTGATCCATGGGGCAGTAAGGGGGAGAAAATCAAAGGCCAAACAGTTTAACAGCACAAAATGACAAGAGAGGAGATTTAAAAAGTGAGGAATATGGTGATTAATGAACTAAAAATGATTTTCCTAAACAGATAATGGACATAATGAACAACAACAACAACAAAAAGAATCAGTGCATTTACAGAAGACTAATAAAAAGCTATCAGAGCTAAGAGAACAATGATTTTAAAAATGAACAAACAGGTTAATAAAGAATTACAGTCCATGAATAGGCTCCAAACAGAAATTCAGCAGATTAAAACTTCTATTGAAAGTATGGACAGGCGAAGTGACCAACATAACAATGAATCAGAACTAGAAGATAGGGCTGATGGTGGTGACAATATACTCAAATTTACCTTAAAAACATTAATTATACATGAAAAATTTGATATAAAAGTTGCTAAATTATACACACTACTCTAAGATTAATTGAAATTAGTGAAAAATCAGAAGACAGGAGAAAGGGAAAACATAATCCGATACAGAAATAAAAGGAGAAAACTTTCCAAATATTAGAAAATAATTTTTAGACAAAGTGGGATTCAAGACAAAACTGATCAAAAGAGGCAAAAAAAAAAAAAAAAAAAAAGACCACTTTATATTGGTCAAATGGACAGTTTAATAGGAGGAGATAATAATTATACACATATACACACCAAACCCTGGTACATACAATTATATTAGGGACCTCAATACTCCATTGTCACAAATAGACCAATTAGACAAAAATCAACAAACTCAGAGTTGAATCAAATTTTGAGCAAATACACGTAACAGATACCTACAGTGTACAACAGGGCTGTAATTTGTATGTCTCACTGCCTGGTGACTCTGATTTGAGCATGTTATGTTACTGCCAGCTTGATCCACCAGTGACACATGTATGGCTGTCCAATTGGGTAGCAAAGGACAGACCCATTGGGTGGTTCAAGTCACCTTATGAGACAGTCATACATGTATTACTGGTGGTTCAAGTTGGTGGGAACATATTAATTTCTGCCCTGATTTTCTCAGTGGCACATGGAATTTTTCTCCAAAATAGACCACAGACTAGTGCATAAAGCATGCTTAAGTATATGGAAAAGAAGACATTATCAGATCACAGAGCAATGAAAGAAATCAGTGTAAAAAAGAAATCAGTGTAAAAGAAATTATGCAAACACAGGGAAATTAAGCAACACATTCTTGAATAATCAATGGGTTAGAGAAAAAAAAATCAAAGAAGAAATTATTTTCTTTTTTTTTTTTTTTTTTTTTTTTTTGCGGCACCGGGGCTTGAACTCACAACCTCGCGCCTGCCAGGGCAGGCGCTTAAGGCACTGAGCCAAACTTCCGGCCCTGGTTTTTTTTTTTTGAGGCAGGGTCGCACTATGTAGCTATTTATTTTCTAAAATAAAACAATAATGCCAGTACAACATACCAGGACCTATGGGAAAACAGTGAAAACAGTCCTAAGAGAGAAGTTTATAGCTGTAAATATGCACATCAGAGAATCACAGCAACTCCAAATAAATAACTTAATGGTACAACTCAAAGCCCTATGAAGACAAAAACAATCCAAATCCAAACCCAGTACCAGGAAAGAAACTGTAATTATCACAAAAGAAAATAATAAATTCCACCAACTTATACTACCAGAGTTATATGCATGCCTGCCCCATCACGTGGCTTGCACCACCCAATGGTACTACCCCATGCTGCCCGATGGGACAGTCATACATGTACCACCAGTGGTTCAAGTCAGTGAGAATGTAACAACACATTCAAATCAGAGCCACTTGGCAGCAAGATGTAGAATCAGTGCCCTGTCATGGACCAGGGCTTAGCTTTCATCTTGACTAAGCCCCCGCTTGTGAGAGCCAGTCTGAGTGTGCATTGGGGAGAGCCAAGATGGAAGCTAAGACCCTACCTGTAAGCCAGCCAGTGCCCCACCCCCACCCCACCCCATGAATAACCAGCTGATTCCGAGGAACAGTATGGTTTGATTGACTCTGCAAGCCTAAAGCCGAGCAACTATTTAGAGGACAATATGCGATATAGTAACTATTGTAGATTTTCTACACTGTTTTGACTCATTTTATTGCTCTGCTTTATTCCCTTTAAAATTACAGAGAAAAAAAACCTGAAGAAGTCAGTGGGATCCAAAATGTGAAGGTGAAAGGGGAGGAAATGTCTAAAAAGGGAAGGTGGTAGCCATTGTTAACTTCCTATTACCTTGTTTTGAAGACTTGTATGGTTTTTATTGTTTTGTTTGGTTTTATTCTGTTTTATTTTGTTAGATTCTATTATGTCTGATGGTAAAGGCAGCTATTTTGAAGATAAGAAGATACATTATGGTAGCCGTTGTTGATTTCCTATTATCTTGTTTTGAAGTTCTGTATCACTTTCATTGTTTGATTTGATTGGTTTCATTCTGTTCTGTTTTGTTTGATTTTATTATGTCTTGTGGTATGGGCAGCTATTTTGAAGGTAACATGAGGCATTATGGTAGCCATTGTTGATTTTCTATTATCTTCTTTGGAAGTCTATATCACTTTCATTGTCTTGTTTTGATTGACTTTATTCTATTTCATTTTGTTTAGTTTTGTTCTCTTTAAAATAAAATTTAAAAAAAGAATCAGGGTCCTATCATGATCATATTAAAATTAAACTTAAAAAAAAAAACAGTGAATGAATTGAAGAGGTGGTTCTTTGAAAGAATAACCAAAATTGACAAACACTGCTAATCACACCAAAAAAAAAAAAAAAAAAAAAAAAAAAAAAAAAAAAAAAAAAAAAAAAAAAAAAAAAAAAAAAAAAAAAAAAAAAAAAAAAAAAAAAAAAAAAAAAAAAAAAAAAAAAAAAAAAAAAAAAAAAAAAAAAAAAAAAAAAAAAAAAAAAAAAAAAAAAAAGAAAAAGAAAAAGAAAATCAATGCAATTAGAAATGAAAAGGGAGAAAACAGTGGACACCACTGAAATCCAGAATATCATTAGCACTACTTTGAAAACTTGCACTTCAATAGTACAGCAAATTCAGAAGAAATGGATAGACTCCTAGATACATATGATTATCAAAATTGAACCAAGAAGATATTCAAATGCTGAATGATCCAATAACAGGCAATAAAATTGAAGCTCTCATTTTAAAACCCACATATAAGAAAAACCCAGGACCTGATGGATTCACCACTAAATTCTGCAAGAATTTCAGTGAGAGCCTAACAACAATACTTTTCAAACTCTTTAATGAAATTAAAATTGAATGAGTACTCCCAAAGTTATTCTTGCCAATTACTATTACCTTGATTCCAAAACCAGAAAAGGACCAAAACAAAAACAAAAACAAAAACATCCACAGACCAGTCTCTGTAATGAAAATAGTTGCAAAAATTTTCTAAACACCAACAAACAGAACACAACAAATCATCAAACCAAACCATCATGACTAAATAGCCTTCACTGAGGGATACAAGGATGATTCAACATACACAAACCAATAAATGTAAAACATCACATAAATAGAAGCAAGGACAAAAATCACATGATCATTACAATAGATGCAGAAAAAGTCTTTTACAAAATTCAACATCCACTGATGATAAAAACCCTGAAGAAAATAGGTATAGAGGACCATATATTAATCTGACAATAGTCATTTATTACAAACCTACCATCAACATGATATTAAATGGGAGAAAGACTGCTTTCCTTCTAAAATCAAGAACATTGTTTTTTGATTTTTTTGTCTAAGATCAAGTGTAAAATCAGGACCATGACAAGGATAACCACTATCACCACTACTGTTCAATAAAGTGCTCAAAACATTAACCAGAGCAATCAGGCAAAAGAAAAACAGGGATACATTTTGTAATGAAAGTCAAATTATCATTATTCACAGACTACAAAATCACCTACATTGAAGATCCAAAAACTTCCACCAAAAACAGATTTAATGCAACATTAATCAAAATAACAGTACTCCTCACAGGATTCTTCACATTCCTCACTGCATTCCTTACATTGTTTTAGGGAAAACAATCCTAAAATTCATAATGAACAGGAAGAGACCCAGAATAGCAAAAGAAATCCCAGGTAACGAGGCGAAGCAGAAGGCATCACATATCTAGACTTTCTTATAACCCAAAACTATAATAATAAATATAGCATGGTATTTGTAAAAAAAAAAAAAAAAAAAAAAAAAAAAAAAAAAAAAAAAAAAAAAAAAAAAAAAAAAAGACATGCAGTTCAATGAAACAGAATAGAGGATGCAGAAACAATCACAGGCACCTTTTAGCTATCTTATCTTTTACAAAGGGCCCAAAACACATGCTGGAGGGAAGCCTCTAACAAATGGTGCTGGGAAAAATGACTATTCACATGCAGAACATTGACTCTAGATCCATATATCTCATTATGTATTTAACTAAAATCAAAATGGATCAATGACCTAAATGTTAAAACAGAAACAATACATTGGACAATAAAGTAAGTAAAACTCTTGAAATCACAGTCATAGGCAAACTTTCTGATTACAATGCCCATTGCAGAAGAAATAACATCAGGAATCAACAAACGGAATCATGTCAAATTAAAAAGCTTCTGCACAGAGAAAGAAACAAACAAAAGAGTGAAAAGTCAACCCAGAAAATGGAAAAAGAAGTTGCCAGCTATTCCTTAGACAGAGGACTAATATCTAGAATATATAAAGAACTCCAAAAAAAATTAGACCCCCCCTGAAATGAAAGACCCAAGCCAAAAAAATGGGCAACTGAAATGAACAGACACTTATCAAAAGAAATACAAATGGTCAATAAATACATGAAAAAATGTTCAGCATCTCAGGCTACAAGAGAAATGTAAATAAAAACAATACTCATTCCATCTCCCGAAAGAATGGTTATCATCAAGACATCAAATAATAACAAACGCTGGAGGCAGGTGAGATGATACATGTTGTAATTCTGGCACTCGGGAGGCTTAGGCAGAAGGCTCACCATGAGTTTTGGGCCAACCTGGGCTCTGTAGTGTTGTTATAGTGTGGTTGGTCAGATGGCCCCCACTAAAGCCTCATGTAATCATGGATGGGGCTGAGTCTGGCGTTTGTAATTGGTTTGTTATCTGGCACTGGGTTTGGTGATGTGAATGTTGCACCCACCCAGTGGTTGAACCGACATACAGTGTAAGCGCAGGAGGAAGGTGGGAGGAAGGTGTGTCTCTCTCTCTTGCTGGTTCAGGCTTACCGTTGCAGCAGCCATACTCTGTCTCAAAGAGAGAGAGAGAGAGAGAGTGAGAGAGAGAGAGAGAGAGAGAGGGAAAGAAAAAGTGCTGGCAAGGATATGTGGAAAAGGAACCCTTACACATTGTTGATGTGAATGTATTCTAGTAAAACCACTATGCAACTCAGGATGGAGGTTGCTCAAAAACTCAAACTAGAAGTTCCATTTAACCAGTTATTCTCCTTTTAGGTTTCATTCCAAAAGAATTAAAGACATTATACTGACACAGGAACTGACACAGGAGATTAGAGAGTGGCAAAGCTGGCTGGGGAAGTAGGTATGACCTGTTAATTAAGAAATCCTGGGACACATGCTCAGAATAGCTCCCAAAGCCCTGAATGTGGACTTGAGAACTCCAGGATGGCCTATATCTGACATCAGTCTGAAGTGTGGGATCCCAGCACTGCCTCTCAGGACCCCATATGTAGAAGTTCTCATGGGTTTCCGCAAGATTTGGAAATATAAAAGGCCACCGGCACCATGAAGAGTTTGCTATTGTGACTTTCCTCATGATAGTCCATTCTTCTTTCTCCAGGGTGTTCTTTTATCTTGCTTTCTTCACTTTTCTTTGGCCCAAACTCATACTGTAGAGCCAGTTTTTCCCTCACTCTTCACTTTTCAAATAAACTTAGCCACTGCTTTTGGCTCATTTTGTTCAATTCTTTGCTCAAGATGAGAAGAATCTGGAATCTAACTCTGGAAGGATAGGAGAGCAATCTAGAACCTGGTACTGTTTAATTAATGAGTCACTTTTAGAAGCAGCTACCCAATAACAATACTGCAGTGATACACGCATACCCATGTTTACAGAAGTGTAATTCATAATAGCCAAATCTTTGAGGCAGCCTATATTTCCATCAACAGATGAATAAATAAAGAAAATGTGGTTTTTATATACAATGGAGTATTGCCATGTCATAAAGGGGGATAAACTGAAGTCATTTGTAGGAGAATGAATTCACCTTTGGACCATAATGTTAAGTAAAATAAATCAGACACACATTAAGGTTAATTATCACATGGTTTCTCTTATATAATAAACCCAAAATATAAATAAACAGCAAAATAAAAGATAGATAATAGGAAATAGGGAGATAGATCTTTTGCAAAAGGAAAGGGTCCCAAGAGATAAA
>RJWM01017907.1:0-42148 GCA_004363535.1 Dasyprocta punctata | reverse complement strand
CCTTTCTCAATCATTAGCTCAGCTTCCACCTAAACCTCAGATGACCTCACTGAGTGGAGATCTTTTGGGAGTTCCCAAAGCAAATCGGTTCTTTCCATTTCATGAGTTTCTTCTTTTAAAGACCTTGAAACACATACCCAGTGCAGCACTAGAGGACACCATGTGATCCCGTTCTTTCCCCATTCATGGTAACCTGTTTTCTTTTCCTTCACTTTTCCCTGAAGAGTCATCTCTGCTCTCCAGGAGCCCATGTGCCCCTCCATTCCAGCACCCGCGGAGGGGAGCATGCGTACAATCAGCTCCCAGAGCCTCACTGGCCTGCCTGTTCCAGAAGCGTGTGAAGCCCGGCGAACCTCCGCACGCATTTGCGAAATCTCCTGCGACATCTTTGCTGATCTCTTCTCACCATTGCTCCTCTCGTGTGAGATTCAGCACAGCTGCAGGCCTGCGTGACAGGGCGTGGGAAAGGGAACACAACCTGGGCTGAATCAATTCCTATTTCTGTCTCTTGGTTTTCTTCCTTTCTCCAGAATTTGAACTAAGAGATACAGATAGAACACAAAAGTCTGAGCACTGGCAGAAAAATGTCATGTAAAGGTCTGGCTAAAGTAGTTTTGGAAAAGCTGAGAGTCTCAGGGGACAGACCTGGGGAGGACTTATGGGGGACATGAGCAGAAGCAAAAAGAGCAATGACAGCATCACAGTGATGAGACAGAGAGCCACAGACCGATAAGCCGCCCCTGACAACATGACAGGTGCCACGAGGCCCCGCAGTGACTATTCAGTGACTTCCTACCCTTGCTGTCCAGCCTTCTATTTTGCTTCAGCCCATAGGAGTGGTTTTGTTTCTTACAATCAAACAATTCTCAAGGAAGCCGAAAGCTCCGCGTGACCACTGAACACTGCACATGTTCACAACCACCTGTCCTGGACTCCTCGGGCAGGCAGGTCACATGCCCTGCTCAGCCCGGTCTCTTTCGGCCATGCTTTCATTTCCCCCTCCTCCCCCCAGAGGACCCCTTGGGATGGGAGAGATCAGGAAGAGGAGCAGATTATTACTTACCCTGCGGGTAGCCAGCAAGTGCCGTGAGAAACTGATCACTCTGTGACTGTCCATTCCTGTGCCCTTCTACTAATCCACCCACCCCCTGCCCCCCAGCGTTTAATACAGCACCACTCTGGACCCGCTCGAGGTGGAGATGATACTGAGTGCCGCCCCTGCACCCAGGAGCCCATAACCTGAGGCCTTCTAAGGGGCCAGAGTACTCAGTCTCATTAAGGAGATGTAGCTAGAAACAAAGGAAGGACTGGGGGTTTTTCCCCTCCCGGAGTCTTCACGCTAATATTGACCATTCTTAATGTAGGAAAGGGGTTTCAAGCAAAGAGGGGGGGTCCCTCTGCATTGGTTGGCACCACATGCAAGAATGACGCCCTCCTGGATCAAGCTCAGGAAGGGAGACTTTGCCCTTTGCCACACCGCCTGTGAATCACTGTGGATGGCAGGGAGGGCAGCGGCTGGACCACATGGGCTGGGAAGGCTGTCTCTGCCCTGGGAGCGTGCTCAGCCAGCTCTGGTATCTGGGACCACAGACGGCTAAGCCAGCATTTCATTCACGCGTGCACCCCCCACACCCCACCTATTCCTGAAAACAGCAGCTTCCTGTAGGTCAGCACCAGAAACCGGACCCTTGCGTTTTTAATGAGTAGAAAGCCTTCCTTGACACCCTTTACACCCAAAGCAGTCCAAGCCCTGGGCCGTGTCTGGTGACATCACTGGAAGCGGATTATGCTTCCCTTCCAAAGTAACAACCCAAACTGTCTCCAGACAGCACCAAACAGCCCCCGAAGAGCAATCTCCCAGGTTGGCAACTGCAGTTTCAGAAGGATATAGGCTCCACATCCTCCTGGGCAAGACTCGGCCTCCACGAGGTGAAGTTTTATTTCCAACATGAGGCAGGGATTCAACCCAGTGTTCTCTGAAAAGTCTGGGGCATCTGCATCTTAGTCCATTCAGGCTGCTGCGACAAAGTACCTGAGCCTGGGTACTTTGTAAACAGGGAAATACATTGCTCACAGACCTAGCGGCTGGGCAGTCCAAGAGCCAGGTGCCAGCACATTCAGTGTGTGGCATGGACGCTGCCTGCAATGTGACATTGCTGAAGGGGTGAATAAGTTCCCTTGGGCCTCTTTACAAGGACACCAATCCTATTAATGAGGCCAGAAGCCTCTCACCCTAGTCACCTCCAAGACCACCTCCCCCCAGTACCATCCCCTCGGAAGTCAGGTGGATTCAGGCGGGACACAAAATAGCCTCTGACCACCGGGTACCTGCCCAAGTCCGCAGGCGGAGAGGTCGCACGCAGACGTTCAGCCGCCGCCGTCTTCGTGTTTGGGGCCCTCTCCATCAATGAACAAGTGCGACTCCGCTTTTGATCAAAGAAAGATGTTTTTGGTACCCATGACACCCCAACCAACCCAGAGCTGCTGGATTTGAAGGTTTGTAGCACAAATCAGTGTCTTCTTTTTGCAAGATGAACCTGCAGCTTCCTCCTAGAGGGACAGGCTCTGGGTGCTTATTCTGCCTGATACCACCATGGAGCAGCGCAGCCAAGCTCAGCTACTTCTATTTCTGCGGGAGGATGGGTTGAGAGCAGAGACAGCAGCCATGCAGACCACGAGTGCTTTGTGGAGGGGACAAGCCCCAGAGTGAGGGCTCCCTGGCTTCAGAGCAGTGATAACTGTGACACGATGGTGACATTTTCCAGTGGTGGGGATGGTAACACAGACAGGGGCAGCAGCAACAATGGATATAAGAAAGTTAGCAGGAAGTCAGCACCCAGAAACTACCTGCAGGCTGATCCCTTGACTTTGCAGAATAAACGGAGGAGCAGGAGGAGAAGGGGGTGGGGGATTTTAGAACAGGTTTTTAGCTTGCTGGTTGTTGCTGGCCTAACCTAATTCCCAGGCACTTCCTGGATTAAATCAGGCTTGAAATGAGGAGTTCTCGTCCAAAGCAGGCCCTCAGGAGGAAACGTGAACTCTGAAATGCACTTTTGTAGGAAATGTTCACGCTTCTCTTAATATTCCAGTTGAAAGAGAAAAATGCAGAGTTCAAAGCTGTTTCATATTTTACGTTACAACCGACACTGACTTGGGTTTGGCTAACGGAGGTGGCATCAGCAGGGGGCGCCGAGGAGAGTAGGCTGGAATTCACTTCCGCAGTTCCCCGTGGGTTTTTACCACGGGGCGGAGGGTGGGAGGCTTTGATTGTGTGGTTCTTAGCTGGCCTTGTCCCTGCTGAAGACCCCAGCACATCTCACTGCTCTTCTCCTAAACACGTGACAGAAGCCACATGGTTGGGCTATGCTGGTGTCCAATTTAGGAACAGCTGCATCGTTTCCATTCTCGTTTCCAAACATTTGTCTCAGGGACAGAGAGAGGTAAGGACACAAACAGCTTATTAACTAGACCTGTTTCTCCCTTGCCCTGACTCTGAAATCTTCCATTCAATGCTGGCATCGTTTTGCAGGAATGTCTTAAAGCATGCTATCTGTATAAACTTGTGGTGGTCTAGCCACAGATCCAGTGCCCACATTACTCAATCTTACGCCTTTGATGAAAATATGAAAACTGAACTTATACTTTTCCATATCTCTCTAATTCACAGCCAAGCACCACAGAGCCAGGGAGCTCAGAGTCCTGCCCTGCAGCCCGGCTCTGCCCACCTGGTCCCAGCTCCCATCCCTCTGCCCGCCCTCCTCCTCCTACCCCGGAGCCGCCCCAAACTCCCTCATGGGTCTTGGAAACATCTTGCTCTCTTCTTCCTCGTTTTGGGTCTCACTATTCCTGTTGAACTTGGAATGAGCTTGGCTTTGACGGCACCTTTTCTTCTGCCCACACAGGCCCCTTCTCTTCATCATCAGTGACTTCCACACATACCTCGTCTTGTCACCCTTCGCCCACCACACTAGAGTCACCTGTTTGCACATGGGTCTCACGTATAGACCTCAGTTGGGAGAGCAGAGCCCAAGGCAAATGTCATAGCTCCCACAGCACAGCGCAGACAAACATCAGAGGGACTTTTCATAACTTGTTGAAACAGTATGTCTCAAACCTGTCCACGTCACCAATGGGCTAGTTCTGCTCCAACTGACCCAAGCCAAAAGCGACATGTGTTGAAAGGTGATAAGGTATCACATGACTTCAAAGAGAAGAACATAGCCAGGCCTCCCAGAAACCCAACTCAGAAGGAGACCACCCCAAACCAAGACCCCAGCTCGCTCCTGCTCTGCTCTCCCCTCTTTCTTCATGGTCCCCCTGGATCTCCTCGCATGTCCACCTGTCCCTAAGACGGGTGACCTGTCCCTCAGCGGTCACCAGAGCACTCTGGTAACAGGGTCCTCGTGTGTCCAGCTGACACCTCGAATGCAGAGCAGGGGTCCACCAACCTGGGAGGACGCTGCCTCTCAAGATCAACGTTTTTCCAATTGAGAAGGTGGCCATACTAATACCGAGAAAGCAGGTCCTGGGACAGAAAGGTGCCAAGGAAATGAGAACAAACAGAAAGGTGAGCAGCAAAGAGATGACAGCCAGTGACCCAATCACTTTCTCACTGAGACACAGTATGGGACACCCACCGCTTCACCTCAGGAAGGTTTATTTTGGCTCACAGTTCACACAGGTTTTGGCCTAGAGTCAGTCGGCTCCACGCCAGAAAGATCAAGGCAGAGGGCGTGGTGGAGGGAGAGCTGCCCGTGCCGAGAGTGACAAAGGGAGCTGGAGAGGGTGACGCACACTTCTTCCACGGCGCAGCCCCAGCGAGCCGCCCTTCTGACCGGGCCCTCCTAACATCACCTTTAGCTGCAGTGCCCCCTGGGATTCGGCCACCTTCCCAAAGCCCGGCTCCTGAAGGCAGGAACCTTGGGGAAGGGGCATCTAGCTACAAACCCTAAGAGCCGGTTTTGACTGCACCTAACCTGGAAAGCCCTCCTTATCTTGGCCAACCATCTGCATCAAGGATTAATGCCCACTCTCGTTGAGAAGAGGCCAGAAATCCTCAGGAAGGAAAGAACTTGCTGTGTTCCTCCACCCGCTGAGCACAGCTGTTCCCCACTTCCTCTCTCCAGGTAGACTGTGGCAGAGGAAGCCACCGATGCCCTCCAAGAGAAGTGTGGGTCACCCTGGAAATCACACAACTGGGGTGTGAGTGTTTGTGGGTGACTTTCAGATCTCACTGGATGGCTCAAGAAACCGATGGCTTGGGAGCTGAGGGGGTGGATAGAAAGGGCATAGAGAGGTTTCTCATGAAGTTTCATAATAAAGGCAACTACATATCAGAGCCCAGTCCCTAGGGCAGGTGCGGCAGGGCGGGCAGAGTCTAATCAAGTTAATCCTCATTCGATCGAGTATGGTGGCTCCCATACAAGGGCCCCGGATCCTCATCACGCCTCAGGGCTCCTACAAGAGCCCCATGAGACTGCTTGCATATTAAGCAATAACTATTACCTTAATACGTCTCATTTCACAGGAACTTTAACATTTTTAATGTAGATCAATGCTGCAATAATTAAAAGATACAAATTTATTTCAAAAACTTCTCAAATTTACAGTAACCTTTAGTAATCTCTCCAACACCAGTTTGTTAAAGTCCACAAACTACTCTGCTGAGCTTTGGAGATTTTTTGACATTGAAAAAGAATCCTTATAATCTGTCAAACACTGGGGTTCTTCTCAGATTTCCCTTTCATGAATGATTTTATGGACTTCAAACAGCTGAAAGCAAATCCTTAAAGCTAACAAAAGCACAGAGGACACCTGCGGTCAATTGCAAAAACTGCCACAATTCTTCACATCTTCTCCCCCAAAAAAGGTGGAATTTATTAATTGACTTTGTGGTCTGGTATGAATATTAAGACCACGACGTTATGCAGGTACCAAGCCTGGGCCTCGGAGTCTTCGCATTTTTCTGTGTTCTGTCCTGGGACTCTGCCACCAGCACCGCCTGATGAAGCATGGGCTCTCATGGTGGAGGATGAGAGACCGCGAAGCTCCAAGACAAGCCAGCCCACCAGGCCCATTTTGACCAAGCAACTTCCAGCAGCCCCAGCAGCTGACGGCAGGTGCCTGAGGGACCCCAACACGGAGTAGCTAAGTCCAGCCTGCCCAGAGAAGCACAGCCCAAATTGCTGACCCAGGAAAGCAGGGATTAAAGAAACAACTGTTGTTTTAAGCCACCTTTTATAAAAGTGTTTTCCTTGAAAAGTTGGAGAATCTCTGGTACAACTTAGCCCGTGCCTCTCCTCTGGGCACTTGTGATTCTCCCTCCTGTGTACACCTCTTGCTTCCGTCATGAGAAGCTACTTACACAGGGTCATTGTTGATGATAAACGGCCAGTCACATCCAACCATATGCCACCTCCCTAGGAAGCAGCCTACAGGTCCCTGTCCCATCTCCCAGTGCACGCTTGGGCTGGGTCGACCGTGACTCCCTAAGGCGGAGCCTCCACAGTGGCCCAGAGCGGACACCTAGGATTTTTAGTTCCAGTCTATGCAACCCCTGCACTCACTATCAGTGATTGCCTCCCTGTTCGCTAATCCATCAAGGCTGCATGCAGGCTCGACAGACCGGAGACCACTTCAGCGAAATGGACCCCCCACCCCAGCCATCTAGGCCCATACCTCTCTCCCTGTCTGCCTGCAGACAAGATTCTGGATTTATTCTCTCAGCTCTTACACTGGGTTTCTTTTTCAATCTGTACTACCTAAGGTCGAGTTATTCCCAACCACTGTGAGGAGCACTGTGAGGTGTTCCTTCTACAAAAGTTAAAATCCTTAAAAAAAAAAAAAAAGTTACAACGCTTAATGCAATTATAAGTCAAGCATCTGTGATCCACTGACCATTGCAGGGGTCCTGGGTTCAAGTAAGGCCAGAGTCATTTAAATCCATTTAAATCCTCTCATCAAGTCAGGTCAGTGTCAGTGAGAAGTGTGTACATCAGGAGAGTCCATGTTTCCACGTGGTTGATGGGGTCAGACCATCCCTAGGGTAAGTTGTTGGGGGTTAGAAGCAGAGCACCCCTTCCTGGGGAGAGACCCAGCCTCACACTGCAATGTTCAGCCTTCAGCCTGGTGCTTAACCTAGGGCAGAGATGGTGAACCTTTTAGAGTTTTCAGTGATAACAAACAGCCAGCTCTGGCACGCACGCTCTCGGTCACCACCACGGACCTAGAGGCTTCTTTTCTAACTCAAACACTCGCTTTTCTCCCATGAGTCCAGTGTCCACCCAGTAAATCCTTGAATCAAAAAATTACAATACACTCTTATGTGCACTCTACTGAAAGGAAAAATGAGAATTTACATGAAGTTTACATTAGTCCGGGGCCCATGCAGCTCAGGTGAACCAGCCTCCCTCTGGGTCTCTGGCTCACTTTGTTCTCCTCTGTCCACCCTGGCAGGGCCTGGTCTCTTCCTGGTGTCAGGGCCTGGTCTCTTCCCGGTGTAAAAGCTTTGTAAAATGTTTTAATTTTTCCCCCAGAGGAGACTGGGTAGCCTGGTGCCAATCACCATTCTCAGGACGCAGTTTCTGCAGAGAGAAGGAACACCTCTTTTTGGCCAGCCATTGACTGGCCTGTGCAACAATGCCCAAGCACTTAGATGGGAAGATATTGTAGCTATTCCCACAGTAACTCGGGCACCCTACTCCCAGGAAGGCACAAGAGCCCATGACCACAGAAAGAGTCCCTCGTGCCTTCGATGCAGAAAAACAACAAAATCAGATGGAAGACACTCAGCACCGAGGAAATGGGAAGGCAAACAGCTTTATTTATGCTGGCTGATGGGGACTTCAGTTCCAAATCATCAGCCCCATCTTGGGACTAATCAAACATTTATATATGCTGTTAACAAGAAATACAAAAGGCTAGCAGGAAATACTAAGAAGACTGATAACAGGACTTTCTATAGTTGGTTAACATATTGTCTTCTCATATGTTGTTAGGCAGATTTAGTTCAGGCAAGTTAATTGGAGGTTTTCTATCCTATAGTACGAAGGTCAGGGCAAGGGTGAGCAGGAAGAATCAATCACTTACACTGAGCCAAGCTGTCTCTGGGTGATAGCTCCTTGAAATCTTGGAATGGGTTAGCATAACAAGATGTACTTTTGTGTGAGTTACACTTATCTTATATGCTGCAGCTGGCATTGGAATGCCACTCTCTAATTACGGGAACAGGCTGCACTAGCCTTTACTCATCCTTGAATATAGTGGCAGACTTTTAAGTTTTAAAATTTCCATTACATCTTCAGTAACTGTTGCTTTGTGAGTCAGTTAGGATTATGTGGGTCCCTCACTGGCCCCTGGGCCAGGCCTTCAGTGTTGCTATGTCCTTTCTGCTCATTGCGCTATGGAAATAAACTCTTTCTCTGGCATTCACACCTGCAGGTGACTTAAGACTCTTCACAAGGGTGAGCCAGCTAAGAGACTGCCACCACCTCCCACAGCTACCTCAAAGCCTGGCTCAGGCTAGGCTGTGCCCAGCAATAGATCTCAAATACCTACCAACTCTGTTCTAGGCCTGGATGGATGCTGCTGTCACAAGGAAGGAAAGTCTTCATTCTCTCCATCATCATCACTATTATCACCATCATCATCCCCACAAACACTTGCTCAGTGTTATGGTTTGTGTTCGAATGTCCCCCACCAAGCCTCATGCAATCATGGACAGGGCTGAGTCTAGTGTTCATGATTGGTTTGTTGTCTAGCACTGGGATTGGTGGTGTGAGTGCTGCACCCGCCCAGGGGTGGAGCTGACACACAGTGTAAGGGCAGGAAGGAGGCGTGTCTTCCCTCTCTTGCCTGGTTATTGCTTTGCTGTTTGTTGCAGCCATGACCAGCGGCCCCTGTGCCTTGCCACCCTGCCTTGCGGCAGCTGATTATGAACTGAAACCCCCAAAACTGTGAGAAATAAGCCTTTCCTTCATTCATTTTGGGTGTCAGGTATTTTGTCTCAGCGAGAGAAAAGTAACCAAGATACTTGGTGATCTCAACATGCCAAGAAGAATTAAATATTAACTCATTTATGTTCATAGCAATTATGTAGGACACATATAGTCAATTCCCTCAATCCAAAGATGAGGAAGTTGAAGAATGAAAGAGATTCAGTGACTGACTCAGGATCGCCAGCTGCTCAGTGATAGGGCTGAAATTCCATTAGTGGCATCTGATGCCTGTACCTGTGCTCTTGAGTCCTCTGTGGACCACCTCCCAGGAAAAGATTCAGTCCTACCCTACGGGAAGGATATCGGAGACAAGCGCATGAGGAACAGGTGAGAACCGGGAAGTAGGTAAAAGGAACTTAAAACAAGAGAGGCAGGGTCGTGCTATGGTAGGCAGGAAGGTAGCCAAGTGCTGGAGGAAGACTTTCTGCTAGGACAGCACTGTGTGCCAGGTCCTGGGGTGCCATGAGTGCCCTTAAATGCTGACTACATCTAGCCGTGGTGGTGCACACCTGTCATCCCGGCATTCTGGGAGGCTGAGACAGGAGGATCACAAGTTCAACCCATCCTGGACAACTCAGCAACTTAGAGAAACCCTGTTTCAAAAAATAAATATCTAAAAAGGGCCAGGGTGGTAGCTCAATATGAAGGTCTTGAATTCAAGGTCCAGTATCACCAAAAAAAAAAAAAAATCCTGTTGTGCATTCCTGGGTCCTCCCTTGTCCTGAGACAGCATGCAGGATGGGTGACAACGCGGATCTCAAGTTTGTCAAATTGTGAAGAACTAAATCACCCTCCCAAAACCTCAGCACAAGCCCCGGCTTACAGGAGCCTGATTTGGGTATGAGTAAGAGGCCAGTCAGAGGGAAAGGTCTTAGACCCCCGCTCCATGCTGAATGTGCAAAGCCAACTAACATGTCCGCTCCCCAGTACAATGATCCCTCTCTTGACTGCACGAAGATATTTCCAGAGGACACGAGCTTGACCATGTGTAAGGAAAGGAATTTAGTGGCCTTGAAGCTGAGCTTCATTTCTCTGATTCTCCAAGCAATCTTGCTTCCTAAGCAGCTCTGAGACTAGGGTAGAGGTTGCTGAGGGAAAACTCACATCAGTAAAAACAGTCATTACATAAATGACCAACAGTAAGTGCTGAATAAATGAGATTATGCACTCTTGAGACCTAACACAATCTTCTGAGAGACGAAATAGCTACTAGCACCTAACTGTGGGTTTATAAAATAAACCTTGTAATTTTATTTAGAGCTTAATGTTTACCAGGTCTTGTGCTGACACTTTACACACAGAACCATATTTAATTCACATTTAATCCTCATGACCACAGTACAAATTGGCTCTAACTTGAATAAAATCAGGTTTCCTGGATCCTGTCATTAGAAGACTGTCTCAGAAAAGAAATTCTGGTTTGGCATCAAAGACACAGAGAACAGTACCCGTCAGCTCTGTGGTCCCTCCAGGAAGCACCCCACACGCCGCCACCCTGTAACACGCAGGAACCCCCGAGAGACCGTCTTTCCCTGCTTCCCCCACCGCCGTGCCTCACACGCCCGGCAGATGCCCCCAGCCCCCTCTCCTTCATCGGGGAGCAGGAAAACTGCCCTGGCTGAGCGAGCGCTGGCTCTGTCTCCCGCTACCATTTCCCTTCCCCTGCACCCTTTCCTTCACCCGAGAGCACCCCGCTATTCACAGAGGGAATCCTCTGAGCCTCCATGGACCCGAAGACTCACGCCATACCCCAATCTGGGTAATGAAGACCCGGGACTATCAGGTAAGAACAGACGCTTTTAGGCAGCCAAGGGACTGCAGGATTATGTCCTATCACAATGGATACCAAGCTTTTGGTATTTTGGGAACCATCATAAGTGAATGGCAAGTGACAATTTTTAGAGACAGAAGCTCAGAAAAACTAAGTAACTTCTCTTTAAAAAAAGAATTAGGACAGATAATTTGTAAATAGATTCTAAAAAGCTACAGATGTCTTTATATCCATATCACAGCGAGTCTCACGGCCAACAATGCACCTGTGACACGCGTTTGCTCCCCCAGCACTCTTCCCAGGATTAATAGTGACAACCGTCTCCTGCTCAGTCACTGGCCTCTGGGGTACAGGTGCGAGCACAGATTCACCTCTGACGCCTGCAGGCAGGTCTGTGTGTGCTGTGATCAAAATATATGGTTAATGCTTTAATTTTTTTAAATTGTTCCAGTAAAACACGCCGTCATTACTCTCCCTCGAAATACTGCCCCTGGCTTCATATTCACTTGTCTCATTGTTCCAGCCGCTTTGTGAAGCAGTTCTGGAAGCCTCTCCTGGGTGTCTTTAGGAGTTGTGGTCAAAATATGGTGGATGCTGCTGCTGAGAGCCATCCAGTGAAAAGACAGCTCAGAAAAACACGACGCCGTGTCCTCGTCCACCTCAGTCACTGGGTCTGGCACCGTGCAGCTTCTGGCTCTTTCCCAAAGCTGAAATGACCTTGGGAAGCTTTTGCAGTCTATTCAGGACATCCAGGCAGCCAGGACAGTACAACTAAAGACACAAGAAAGGACTTCTGAAACTGCTTCAGGAGGTGACGAAGTGCCCCAAGTGTGTCTCAAGCGAGGGGGAGCATTTCGAGGAGGGAGAACGGTATTCTTTCATTGTAATAAGATTTTTAATTACAACCTTCACGGTGTTTTTCACCACAGTTAAGCGACACACAGTCACCACACACAGACACACTTACATACATACTTGTGCCCACGACGCACACGTGCACAGCCTCCCCTAACACGTGTGACACCTCGGGCTTTGTCCACACTGGAGAAAGGGGGCCTGTTATTCTCCACGGCCCCTGAGGCCCCGCACTCCTGAACATCGCCTTCCCTGCAAATTTGCAGGGAGCCACATCCTCTTCCCCAGCCTAGACGGCTTCAGGTAATGTTTGTGCTGCAGGGGAGGGGGCTGCTAACCAGGGCTCAGTGACCAGGCCCCCAGGCAAGCCAGCCAGCAAGTGAAGGCGCGTCTTCTCACAAGTGTGGGGAGAGGAGCCAGAGGGGGCTTTACTTTTAGTAATAAAGGGGTACTTTGCATGTTTCCATTTGTAACACAACACTATTTTGAAACATAACAATTTTAAAATGTATAATTCTTTATCTTTTGCATTTCCCTGTATAAGACCTGCTATTTAGCCAACTAAAGCATGCATTGGTCGGGTGCAGTGAGAATAGGGTGTCTAGCATTGCAACAGGAGCGTGTAGAGAGTTAGTATGCAGCTCATATTATTAAAATAAGATGTCGCAGTAGAACAGCAGGCCTGAAAGTGAGGCACTGATAGGAGAGAAACGGCGTGTTAATTCCCCGTTCAGCATAATCGCCACCCATCAGCCCAGCAACCAGGAAGAGACAGGGAGCCCATCCTCCATTATTCTAGACGCTGTTCTCATCCTCGAGAAACTTAAAGGAGAGAGACAAATCCCAAAACAAGAAAAATAAGTAAGATCGTTTTAGGTATTGATAAGGCTTTGAAAAAGATACAATTGGCTAATGTGGGGGTGCAGCATGGTCCCCAAGGGTGGGCTCGGGGCCTGTCTCACGGAGAGGAAAGACTTCTGTGGCAGCGACGCTGGACGGTCAGCTCGATTGGCTGGAGGGCACACACCTGGGTCCGCCCGGGTAGGACAGGAAGCAGGACCCTGGGTGTTACACTGATCCCACACCCCTGTGTCTCTGCCCTTGTTCCCTGCTTGCCTCCTGGCCACCATGAACTGAGTAACTTTGCTGCCCACCGCATGCTTTCTCTATCATGGTTCTGCCCTGGAGCCAGACAACCATGGATGGAACCCCCTGAAACTCTGAGCCAAATTAAACCTCTCTTCTTTTCAATCATGGGCATCAGGCACTGTGTGCCAACAACGGTACAGTTGACTAATACAACTCATTTAGCAGGCAAAGTTTGATATAAGACCTGAGTTAGAAGATAGAAGCCAAGCAAAAACCTGGATTACAGGGCTCCAAGTAGAAGTTACAGTAAGTGCAAAGGCCCTTGGAGAAGAACAAGTGTAGAATATTAAAGAGGGGCCAAAGGGTCTGTGCTGCTGGAGTATTGTCAATAGGCAGAATGTAGAAATAAGAACTAGGAGAGCCTGACAGGAGATAAGGCCAGCAGGATATGGTAGACCCGTAAATAATTTATATTTTGTTCTTATTGTAGTAGAAAGCTTTATTGTTTGAAAAACAGAAGTGAGGTGATCTAATACATCCTTTAGAAATATCACGTCAGCTAACATGCTGGAGAGCAAGCCCACAGCAAGGTTTTGTTGCTCTGCGGGTTAGACAGTTATTGTGAGGGACCGTCCTGTGCACTGCGTAGTTTTTGGTATGAACTTTGGCTTCTATTCACAAGATACCAGCTTCATCCCTCCCTACTGCCCCCAGCAGTGACAAGGAAGACTATTTCTAGACATCACCAACGTCCCCTGGGTGTAAAATCACCCCTGGATGAGATCCTCAGTTATACAGGGACCAAAGAAGAAGAATCCTAAGCTATCACTATGGTCCAAGTGGGAAAGGTGATATTTAGAGTAAGGTAGTTGTGGAAATGGTGAAAAGTGTCTCGGGGTACAAACGCATCCTGAAGTTAGAGCCAGTGGGATTTGCTTCTGAGCTGGATGTGAGCTATGAGAGAAAGAGAGGACTCAAGGAGGACTCTTAAATTTTTGGCCTGGTCACCTGTAGAAGGTGATGCCAAGATAAATATATATATATAGATAGATAGATAGATAGATGTAAAGATATTGTGGAACAGAGGCAGCAAAAATAGTTCAATTTTGGTGAAGTGAAGATTAAAATTCCTATTAAAAGTTCAGGTAGAAAAGTCAAGACAGCAACTGGGTATCCAGATCTGAGATTCTAAGTAAGAAGTCCAGGCAGGAGAAAAATACATATTTGAAAGTGATCCATACATCATCTGAACAAATTCAGAACATGCCATTTTGTTCCTGTAGTATAAATAGGCTATGAGGCTTGCTGCCCAACTCAGGAGATGTATGTAGAGGAAGAAAAAAGGTAGGAATTTACCTCTGGTTAAAGATAGAAGGGAAGATACACAGAAAATCTGAGCATGAAATGGGTAGGTTCCACTATGTTGGAAAACTGAAGTGGAACGTCAGAAAGAAGAGGCTTTTCCCTTACATCACATTTGGGATTCAGTTTACCTGCAACTGATATTGCAACAACCATATTGTTATGGTGTAGTTCTAAGATGTCCCCCAAAAGACCTGTGTTCAGGGGAGAGGGTAGGTCACTGGGGACATAACCTGAAAGGGCATATTCTTGTCCCCAGTTCTTCTTTCTCTCTGTTTCCTTCCTCCACTAGGCCCTTCCACCACACATCTGTGCATTGGAGCTGGCTGACCATGGACTGAACCCACTGAAACTGTGAGCCAAAATCAACCTCTCCTCCTCTAAGTGTAGATCTCAAATGTTTTGTCCCCACACTGTGAAAGTATCTCCTACACATACTAATGTAAATCCCATTATGCAGCATGACAGAGTTGAGAGAAGTCCAGAAGTTTGGGTTAAGTTTTCTGAGTTATTTCCAGTTTCTTTGTGATGAGTTCAAACATTCTCATAGGCCATTCAAAGGGGATTAACATGACCACTCAGCTGAGAGCCAAAAGGTCTGCATGGGCCACCGTAATAAATGGCACAGTGATCCCGCAGCAGACACAGTGAATAGATCTCTTAGGTTGGTGCAGGATGGGAGATGCAGCAGATCCTGAGTCAGCAAGGAAGGCAATTAAGAACAGAGAGGCAGACCATGAGCTTTGTCAGTTTCTGATGGTGGTCTCCAAAGCGAACAAGGCAATCAGTGATCAGACCAGTGGATGCTGCCTCAGACATCAAAGGATCATCAGAGCCTCAGAGATCTAAGAACATTCTCTTCCCACTTTATACACTTTGTTATGGTTTAGTTCTTAGATGACCCCTAAAAGCCAGGTGTTGCCAGTCTATGGCGCTGTTGGGAGGTGGTGAAAACTTTAAGAGTGGGACCTAATGAAAGAAAGTTAAGTCATCGGAGGTGTGTCCTAAAAGAGATACTAGGAGCCTGGCCCCTTCCTCTCTCTCTCATTCTTCATTTCCCAGCTCCCATGAGTGTGGAGCCTTCTCCACCATGCACCTCCTGCCTCGATCTGCTCTTACCACAGGACCAAAGGCAGTGGGGCCAGCCAAGCAATACTGGACTGAAACCGGAAGCCAGAGTAAATCTTTCCTCCATGTAAGTCGATTGTCTCAAGCATCTTGTCATAGTAACCACAAAGACCAGTCCAATTCAAAATCACGCCGGGTTGTGAGGGAGGCTTTGGGCTGAGTATCTCCCCTCCAGGCTCTCTGTGAAGACCTCAGGCTTCCAACGGTGTGGGGTCCAAGGAAGAAAAGTTGTGGTCCATGATCCTCTATCACTTCTTAAATACAAGAAACAAACAAAACGATAGGTTAACCAATTCTGAGTGGTAAGACTGGGTGCGACCTCAGCACTTGCTGAGCTGATCCCTCGCTGAGGGCTGGCAGTTCGGAAGCACAGCGAAGGACCCAGTGTCTTCTTGGTCACACAGCAAGTCAGTGATGGAGCTGGAATTCAGAATGACAGTGTGTACCTCAGCACTGAGAGTCACATATGGAGGTTTTAAGGAATTATGGAGGCCTGTGGATGTCAAGGAGGTGAACGGTAAGTTGAACCATGTCTTTCTGTTTCTCCTGAGTTGGAGTTAGGTTGGACACAGGTGGATTAGGAAGGTGAGGCCAGAGGGTCAAGGCTCTGCCCCACCACTGTAGGCCACTGGACCTCCCCAGGGGATGATGCCTTCTCATCCAAAAAGCTCCCCCCATGACTCCTCCTCCAGTAGCAATGAGCCAGGCTGGTGGGGGAGGGCTGGAGTACACATAGAGGTAATCCTTGAAGTCTAGCTGCCTTAGCTGCACCCTGCAAAACATTTTTGATGTTATCTTCTCATTTTGTTGAGATGCAGTCTCTACACAAAATGAAACCAACTCACAATTTTACATCTATATTTCCGAGGCATCTATGGATTAGAAACCCAGACATCTGCTCTTTCCCTTGATTCCGACACAAACTTGCACTAGAACCTGGGCAGTATTGTTTAACCTACCTGAATATTTCTTTCTGGGCAGTGAAGTGATTAAATCTCACAGCTGCCTGAGCGTTGAAGTGTGATCATAGTTTGAGAATAGGTATCCCACCTGTCTAGTCTAAATTATACAGGCAGGAGATGTGGCAACACCATTAGCTACCTTATCTCCTGGATTAATTCTTTGACTTTCAGATTTGGGTCTTGCTTCTCTCCCGAATGACATTCGTGGTTCTTCAGAGTTGGCCTGGGGGCAGCTAGGGTGGGGTAAGGTGGGAAGACCTGAGGACCTCGTGGCTGGCCATCAGGAGGGCACATCAAAAGAAGGAGCCTGTTCTCCCTGTCCCGTTCCTCAGTGCTTCCTTGAAGCGGAGGCGAATGACATCACAACCAAACCAAGTTGCCAAGACATCCTCTACAAAAATGTCCTCACATGGTTACATTTTCTGCAAATTACAGCATTTGGAGTATAAATCAGAGTAATTGTTTAAATCAGAGTGACTGTTAAAACAGATTCCCAGTGATCAAATCAAAAACGCAATCATTCCTGCGGTTCCTCCGGTGCGCGGAGCCCCACATACTTCTGAAACTGTCGGTTGTCAGTTACACGGGGTGTTTACATTAATGTGCTGCCCGAACAGAGAAAATATATATTTTAAGAAGAAAATGTGAATCCAGGGTTACAAGAATGTTTCTGAAACAGCTAAGTCATCTTGTTTCAAGTAAAACCAGATGTTTGCATCGGGAGAGGGCCAATCATTTCTTTTAATTATGTTCAATGGTCAGGCCACCAAGGGTACCCACATGTATACACATGAGCCGGTGGAAATCAAAGGCTTTGTGACAGAGAAAGCAATCAGCAACTCCCAGACCACCAAATGGCATCCTTGGCACCCACTCTGGGCACCGCATGAGTCCCCTCTCTGGAAAAGTCTCAGCAAGGTGAGGGCTCCCCCGACTCCCCTATGCCAGCCTCCTGGGTCCCACCTCTCTGCCCCCAGGAGTCCGGAGAGCATGGCCGGGCTTCAGAGGAGACCCTCCTGGAACCCTCCTGGAAGGTGGGGCTGCCCGCTGCGGCACCCTCTCAGGAATGTGAGCAGAGCGCACCCCCACCCACCCCATGCAATTGTCCCCCCAAGAGCGGCGATGTGGCCTCCTACCCCAGCTGCGTCTCCCGTGGAGGAGGAGAACTTACCTGTGTGCTGGTCCTCCGCTGATGCACCGTGGGTTTGGTAGCTCCGGGGAGAAGTTGCACCAGACCAGGGACAGAGGGCAGGCTCTGGGGCTGTCCCCGTCTGGGCAAGCTGCTGAGCCCCAGCCTGGGAGAAGGCCTCTCCTCCGGACAGCACTCTGGACACAGATATCCCCCTTCCTCGGCACAGTCTCCTTACTGATACAGCCCCTGAGCACTGACTCTGCAGCGCACCTATTGTCACGATGTCCCCTGCCACAGAAGAGGGTGGCCACGCTCCCAAGGCTTCCTCCGAACACAAGTACCTGAGCTGTGCCCAGGGGGTGGAGTTTCTAAGTATTTGCTCCAAATGAACTGCAGAGTTGCTCCTGATTGTACTCCAGAAGCTTAGTGTGGAGGGTAGGGGGCGCGGGGCAGCATCGAGCACAATCGATCCTGGGTTCAGTCTCCGGCATGACATTTTAAAAATGAATGCTCCCTCTGAGTCCAACCCTCAGACTTCCTTATTTAGATACTAGTATCACAATTTTCACTATATATTACTATTATTAGTTTTCTCAAAATTAACATAACTTTTTTTCTCTTTTGTTTTGTTTTGGCTTTTGGTGGTGGTATTTTGTTTTTACTTTAATAGCCTCTTTAGCTTAGTCCTGAGAAAAACTATTCATGAAATCACAGATATGGTATTTTAATTGTATATCTCTGTAATCTGTGTTAAAATGAAGGTATGACCATTAACACAAAGGTATTTATCCATGGTTTGGCTAAAATCATCTCACGTGCCACATCAGTTCTGGTCCACAGCTGTAGGAAATGTTGCTCTAAATTATTCTGTAGAATGCTGGTGCCACTTCCAAACCTCAATCAGATTTCATTAAATGACACTGCAGTAAGCGACAAGCAAGGCTACAGCCGTCCTTCTCCACGGCTCTGCGAGCAGAGGACTCAGTACATCGATCGGTGTTAGGAGCGAGCACCCTGTTTTGGTCTGCCCCGTTACAGTGACCATTCTCCTACCCACAGAGCAGGGACAGACGCTCTCTCCACAAGGCACTATGAGTGGACGTAGACGAAAACTCAAAAATGTGCTTTCTGCTTTATGCCCATCTTCACTTCTCCTCCCAATTTCTATGGATGTTTCTGTGTGTGTTTTTTTTATCGAAATGGTTCCAGCATGGGACATTTTAAAGGCAAGTCAATCCTCCAGTATTCTAAAACCACGAAGTCTGCTTTGAACTCAGCACAGAAGTCAGACCCGTGTCTACGGGACAGGCGTTTACTGACCACTTCTTGGCTACAGCTGACTGCTAATGTCCCCAAAACCAAACCGTCATGAGAATTCCTGAAGTCGGGAGGAAAGCGAATTGTTGAAAATAAGACACTGCCTACTTCAGGCCTCCAACCCTCGTAAGGTAGCACTTTAATAACATGGGTGATTGTTTTGAAAGTGCTTTGACTCCAGGTTTGCTAAATATCTATTGGGTCCTTTAGCCTCATCAATTAAATACCCAGCTCGGTCTGGGCCAGGAGTGCTGCTGTGAAACCCCGTGGCCCACTCTTCCAACCCTCTTAGCGCACCCTGCGCGATGCTTCCAAGACTCCACCGATTGGCTCACTCATTTGACTTTTTACCATACCGTTATTAAACACCAAATGAATGCAACAATCCAAGATGTCTTCTTAACAACTGCTGAAGACGCATCAGTCATAAACTATAAAGCCCAGACCTCAGAGAGACCTCAGGTCTGTAGTCCTGTAGATAGCTGATTTTTGCAATCCAGGGACAATGCAGGGAAATATTTGGTCTCCTTTTAACTTGCCGGACATTTGCCTCAGAACAGTGTAGTACTATGCTTAAGCGTGGATTTCTTTTCTTAAAAAAAAAATCACTCCTCTTGCAAAAGACTGAGTCAAATACTAAAAGGAATTTCTTTAGAATCTAAACGGGCAATGCGAGGGGTTCGGTACCACTGGAAAAGGAAAAGGCCAGCAAAGTGACAGGACAAATCAGTTCCACTTTCTAAACATCTGGTTCCACTCTCGCAGCTTCAAAAACCGCCGCTCAGACCTGTCAGCTGTATCCAAAGCCGGTGGACCCCCAACAAACCCTTGCCGCTCCGTGGATCCCCACTAGCTGCGTATCTGGAGGAGGGGTATTCGGGTAGCGAGGGCTGCACAGAGACCTCCCAGCACACACGGAGGGCGCTGAACACTCACCTGCGAGTGAGGGCAGGGGCACCTGGAGAGCCACGTGCTAATCAACCCAAACCCGAAGCCAGGCCTGGCGTGAGTTACAGGGCCTGCCAGCAGAGGGCAGCAGTGTCACAGACGCGCTGTACCCTGCTCTGCCGCAGCCGTGGAGCTGAGGCCGCCAGAGGGCTTAGAGGCCCTGAGCCCCAGATTCGCAGGCTCTGAACCCGGCCTTCCCGTCCCAGAGCCCCGCGACCCCTCCTCCACTCGTGCCCGTTGTCTCTGGGAAGGGACGCTGTGGGTGACTTATGGAGCTTTATTCTACATGTTATGGATTCAAAACTGGTGGTCAGCTTAACACCAGCTGAATTAAATCGGCATGGTGCTGCGTGTAGCTGGCCCAGCTGAGGGAAGTTGCCAGCATAAATAAGAGACGTGGAGAAGAAGAGCGAGGTGTTGTGGGTTCTCCTAAGTGTTGCTGTTTGAGCCACTTGTTCTCCCAGAGGTGCTTGTCATGCTGGCTTCCCCAGTATGGATTCGGCCATTATCGTCGGAGGAGCTCGGGACCTCATCGGTGAGAGTGGCTGTGTTCACGTTGCGGGAGCTCTGCTCCTCACATTGTGCGTCTCTTCCTGGCTCCGGAGGGGAAGTTGTGTGCTGGAGAAGCTGGTCACGCTGGGCTTCCTGACCTGTGCTCGACTGTTCTCATCGTCGGAGGAGCGCGGGACCTCATTGCCGCTGGGGATGGCTGTGGTGCTCTTCAGGGCAGCCCCGCTCCTTATTTTGAGTGTGACTTCTCGGCTCCAGTGTAGAACCCTCAACCCACTGCACAGCTCCTTCACCCTGCTGGCATAGACTTTCTAGCTCCACCGCTGACCTTTGGCCTTCCCGGCACAGAACCATAAAATAGACTGGCGTGAGTCCTTATCGTGGGCTCTTAGATTTCCAGTTGGATTTGTGGGAGGCATTGTCATGGGCTCTGGGTCTTCAGCTGGACTCATGCAGGACATTGCTGTGGGATCCAGGCCCTTGGCTGAATATTCTGGGTTTTAGTGTTGTGGACAGATTTTCCTGCACTTTCTTGTGTTTAACTCTGGGTGACCATCATAAAACAGTATTATAAATTCTGTGTCCTATATGCAGGTGTTCTCTCTGTAACCCATGACTACAACACTACAGTTGAGAAAGTCGTGTGGTTAGAACTCAGCGTCCCTCCCCAGGGCGCGGGGACTTCCCCAGGGAAGCTCTCCCTCTCCGCCTTGGCCCATGGTGAGGCATAGCGCTCACGCTGCGTCCCACGTTTAGTGCACGCACATCACACGCTGAGCTGAAACACGTTCTCACACAGCGGTGCCCTTACTCCTCGGTTCTTTTTTCTTCCCTGCGAGGAGTGGTCTCCATCCACCACACTGACTTCACAAACCCTCAACTGGCCGCCAGTCCTGGCTTGGAAGGTGACCTGAAGGACGCCCTCTAAGGAACGAGCACACTCTGAGCTTTGGCCTGGAAGCCCGGCCCTGCCTGGGGGCGTCAGAAGAAGATGAGCTTCTCGGGTCCAAGAAGGAGAGCCACGGTTTGGGGAAGTGCCACGGCGGCCTCCGTGGGCCATTTAGCTTCACTTTGTCCGTGTCCTTCCTTTATCTATTCCTTCAGCGAACACCGTCTCACCGTGGAGCGCTTGGCCTGGTTCGGAGCTGTCGGGACCTCTGCTCAGCCCTCCCTGGCAGCCTGCCGGGCACAGGACCTGTGCAGGCCTGATCCGCAAGCTCCGGGTGCAGGAGTAAATGAACACAGGGAAACCGAGGCGCCCTCCGCTCAGGGCTTTCCCAGCAGAAACTGCAGGAAGCTCTCGACCGAGGCCAGAGTCTCAGAGGCTGGGCCCGAAGACAGAGCCCCCGTGACACCCACTGCAGCCGACCCAAGCGTCTCCCACTACAGGGACAGCACCCACAGCCCCAGTGTGGACACAGCGGATGGCTCTGCCAGAGGCCCCTTCCTGAGACTCGCTGGGCTGCATCCTCTGGCTCACAGGATGTCATTCTATGGAGAAATTCAAATGGGGATTCATCGGTCAGGGATGGACCGCAAGTGTCCCTAAAGTCCTCCCTGCACCCAAGGAGGGGTATCGAAATCAAATTCCCCGACATCTGGGGTAGGTGCCTAGTGAGGTTCCAACTGGGGACTGCCGCGTGCAGAGCGTCCTGCCTCCTTTCTGGTATCCATCTCTGACCGGGAAAAGCACCTCCAAGCCCTCGGCTAAGTTCCTTCCTGAGGGTGCTGGCGCAGTCACCAAGCTGGGTACCGGCCCCTTCTCCTGATGTAGCTGTGACCCCGAAGACAAAACTCACTCCGTGTGCTGAGCTGGCACCTGGTGGTGATATTCACTGCGTGTCTGCAGGGTCCATAGCACTGGGCTGAGCGTGGAAGGAAAGAAGAAGAAAAGTTCCACAGCCCTGCCTTCGTTTCCCCATAGCCTACAGCAGCCTTGAGACAGCCACTGCCTCCTGTGGTCCCTGGGGGCAGCCTTCCTGCCCAACCCCACCCTGGCTTTTTCTGACTTATCACATGGCATTCACGAGCTTACCTGACTGCTGCCAGATAGAAAGCCACTCCTCCGTGAGCCGCCCGCACAGCTCTGAAATGCTCGCTCTGAGCACACAGAAGGCGACAGAAGTTAAGAAGTGAAGACCACCCCGGGAGCGGGGAAAGACCCAGAGCCTAGACCCAGCCCTAGAGCCTCCGGAAAGGAAACGCTTTGCCAGCACCTGCATCTGAGCCCAGTGCAGCCTGTGCCAAGCTTCTGTGCAACTGTAAGATGATGAATTTGTGTTGTTTTAAGCTAGCAAACCATGCCAGCTTGTCACAGCAGCAGCAAAGAAACTAATACAGATTTTCCTTATCTTGAATAATCATGATGTCTTCTGACTTTCACTGTGAGAAGGACCGCCCCCGTGGAAAGCTATGTTGTGAGGAGAATCTTCTGGTTTTATGACAAGGCACTGCAAGCTGGGTATTTGAAGGACAAAGTGTTGTGTCTGACCCAGGGAGTAAACCCTGAGACCAAAGTGGGAAGGGGTCCCCACGCCACTCTCACGCAGAGCCCAGGGCACCAGGACCCGCTGTGGGGGTCCCAGTACATCCTGGATTTACTGGGAATCCCCTGCTCTTAGCAGTAACTTCAGGGCTTCCTCCTGCCCCAGTGGTTTCCCGAAATCTCTCTTGGGAGTGGAAAGGCACGGAGTCCCCCTTCCTTGAGGTTTCCCCTCACAGTCTGCCCCCACCTCCTCCCGGTTTTCTTCCTTCTCCTCTTCCTCGCCCCTCCCTTTCCCCCTCCCACCTTTCTGGGCTCTCTCCTCTAGCCCGCCAGCTGTCTAGCATACTCTCTGCAGTAGCTTCAGAATTCTGGGCCACAAAATCCAGGAACAAAAGCGTCTTGCAAAGGACTTCTGCTTTTAACCTGGCCACAGATGACCCCTGAGGCCAGAAAGCCCCGTGGCTGCTGTCTGAATGGAAGGTAGAAACACCAGATTCCTGTACTATAAAATTTCCTTGACACGATTTTCAAAATAGCCATCATTTTTGCTTCTACTTATTTAATGAATTCTTCCTCAGTGCCCCCTCTACCCCAGCCTGGCTGGATACTGTGACACTATGTCAAAGACGCGGCCAGGAACCGGCTGTGAAGGCTCTGCTGCTAGGAAGGGGCACCAGGGGACACTGAGGAACGCAGACGGGACACGTCCAGGCTCCAGGGGAGACTGGTGCAGGCGTCAGCATGGTTCTGAGGGACTAAAGCAGGGTGGGGTCCCAGACAGCCCCCCGCCCCGGGGAGAAAGTTGATGACAAGGACTCATAGACAGATCTCACACCGAACGCCTTCTTCACACCGTCTTGTTCAAACCTTCCTGCCCATCAGAGCAGGGCACCATCCTGCCCACTTCCGGGGGGTGACACGGGGACCATGCGATGCCAGCCCATCAGAGAGAGGGAGCGTGGGGTCCCAAAGGGCGCTCCCACCACTGCTCTGGCGCCTCCCGCCCACCTTGCAATCCCCCACATCCCAAGGAGACATCACCTCCCTGGTGGGAGCCTTTCGGCCTCAACTCCTGGACCCTGTGGGGCACAGCCGCAGCCACGGGAGGAAGAGGATGTCACCCCGCAGGCGCAGGCTCTGTCCTGCCAGGCCCCACGGAGAGGCGGCCGCGCCTACCCACCACCTCCCTCCGCCTCTGTGCTGTGTCCCCGGCGAGCTGGGCAGGCCAGATGGGCCGAGCAGAGCCCAGAGTGACTGGCTGCTGGTATTCGGGCCTATTTTTATCCACACAAATCTGTTCTGCATTTTATTCTGCTTTGGAGCAGGGAGAGGTCAACTGTCTTCACCTTTTCTGTAAGATGAGAACACGGCAGGAAACGGAGTGACGGGGAAGCCAGCCCGGGAGAGGGAGAAAGGGCAAATTACTGGGAAACTGGAACGCTGTGCTCAGATCAGAGAGGAGCGTCAGTGCTTCCCTCCGGGCTGCTCCCTCAGGCAGGGACACGTGGGCACGAGCCTCGCTACCACCACCCCCAGAGACACCCTCAGGTCGGGAGGGCCGGCTGGTCAGGCCCTGCTGGCCAGGCCCTGGCTCTGACCCGTCTGGGGCCTCCCGAAGGACGTCCCAGCTGCAGCCACTGCTGCCACCTGTGCCCTCCAGCTCCAAGGGGTGCCTGGAGGGAAGTCAGGGGGCCTGGCAGGATGCCCAGCCTCGTCTTCGTCCTATGGTCACCGTGTATCCTCTGAACTCAAGCCCCGGAGTTCCTACACATTTAATAAAGAAACAGGCGATGACTCAGAAACCCTGAAAGTGGCTTGCAGCTGCCTCAGACTCTGCGCCACCGCTCCACCCTTCTTTACCCTTCAGGGCCCACCTCCCAGCTCGGCACAGCTGTCCCCGTACCTGAGCCCAGAGCCCACTGAGGTCCCCGTACCCCACACTGGAACATGCCAGGCAGGTGCAAGGTGCTCACTTCTCCTTTTCATACTGGGAGTGCAGAGACAGAGTTCACTCCAGCCGCAAGCTAATGACGAAGCACCTCTGAGGACAGGCGCCGTGCTAGGTCCGGGACGCGGGACGGGCTTCTTCCCCGGAGAACCGGCGGTGGACGGAAGGATTAACCTGCCCAGCTCACGGTGCCGCAGCTGTGTGGACGGAAGGATTAACCTGCCCAGCTCACGGTGCCGCAGCTGTGTGGACGGGGTGAGATGAGTGGACAAAGACATTGACAGAGACCTTGAAAAGCAGGCGGAGTTGTGAGGGTTTTTATCCTGGTTTTGCTTGTTACGTTTTAATTTGTTTTGTGTGTCAGTACTTGTAAATTTCTTTTTCTTTCTTTTTTTTTTTTTGTACCAGGGATCGACTTACAACCTTGCATCTACCAAGCAGGCACTTAGGCTACTGAGCTAAATCCCCTGTCCTACTTTTTGAGACAGGGTCTCACTATCCAGTTCAGGCTGGCCTTGAACTCACTTTGTAGCCCAGGCTGATCGGGAACTCACAACGATCCTCCTGCCTCAGCCTCTCGATTAAAGGCATACGCCACCACACCTGGCTGGTGCTTGTAAATTTCTTATGGTAGAAAGCCTTATCACTAATATCGAGGATTCCCTAGGTGATGTTCATTCCTCAGAGATGTGTTCAGGGTGTATCTGGCCCTTGGTCCTGGTGTCTGTCCCAAGATCCTACCTTCCTGATGTATTAGGGATGGGAAGTTGCCATCTACCATCTACATGTCTTAGCACCCAGTCCTTTGGTACTGGACCACGCTGATGGCTATGACCCCAGACAGTCACAGCGATGTCATATAAGGGAGAACAACTGAGTACCACAGCTGCGATATCCTGACTAAAGTAGTGCGGTTAGCAATAACAGTAGGATCAAGCACAGCCTAGAAACTGACAAACTGCGGTAACTATTTATTTGGTATCCTTAACCATAGGAGTAAGATCTACTGTTATTTAACAAAATCCAACATAAACCAGAGTTTCCCTTAGTAGAGTGATTTTACACCGTGGGGGGTAAATTTAAGAGGAGTAGGACACAAAACACAGAGATGAAGAAAGAGAAATATAGTAGAAGCAAGGCTAAAGGGCAGAAGATGGTCAGCCAAGCTTTCAAGAACTACAGAAGAAGACAGGAGAGAAACAATGAAAGCGAGGCCAGGGATTTAGCTCCGTGGCACAGTGCCTGCCTGGCAAGCATGAGGCCCCAAGTTCAATTCGCGGCACCCTCTCCCTGGCTCCAAAAAAAGAAAGTAAGAGTGAATGAATGAATGAATGAATGAGAAAGCAAAAGAATATTGAAGTGAACCAGAAAGACTGGATATAAGCTTCATTCACATGAAAATATTAAAAAACCGAAAAAGACAATTAAGGAAAGAAAGAAAAAAATGAGCAAACCAATAAAAATAAGAAGCTGTGATTAGTTGATTTTCTCTGAGAGCTCCAACGTGGGTCATTCTCCATTCAGTATCTTGGGGTCCCTCTCTGGTTTTGCTTGTCACAGATAATGACGGTCCCAGGGAGCCAGCCTGAGTTTGCCATGAGGCGGAGCCCCAGGGATTCTCGGGGAGCTGTGGGTGACACAGCTCCGGCTGCTGTCACAGAGGAGCACAGAAAGGGCGGCCTAACCATCGGCAGCTTCTTCCTCACGAGTCTGAAGGCACTGGCAGGCTGGCTGTTTCAGAGGCCTCTTTCCTCCTGGCTTGCGGTGGCCTTTCTGCTGTGTGTCCCCTCCGGGCTCCTTTTCTCAGAGCACTGGTCAGGTCCGGTCACAACACTTCCCAGTGGGCTCACCTCAACTTAGTTATCTCTTCCGAGAGTTTGTGTCAGTCTCATTCTGAGGCACTGCGGGTTAGGCTTGCACCTCTGAGTTTGGAAGGAGACACAGTCTGGTCTCTAGCACAGTACGCTCGAGGAAGCAGATCCACAGGGCAGAGGAAGAGGGCCGCTGGGGTGGAGAGACGAGGAGAGCCCTCAGGTTCAGGCAAGGTGCCAACATCCACGGAGCACAAGCAGATCACTGGGCTGTAGGTTAGTGTGACCAAAACACGCCCTTCCCTGCTCTGTGCTAACATATGTCACACAAAAAGAAGACGGGGTATGAGTTCTACAGTCATGCTTGGGGAGCCAGCTTCCCTCTAGGACTTCCCAGAGCCCTGATGTGACAGCCTCAAGAGGAAGTAGGACCACCAAATCACAACTCTGAAGAGCATCCAGGGACAATTATCCCACAGAACCTATGGCAGGAGCAACGGCTAGAGCCAGGGGAGCCAACAAGGATTCTGATCGTTACGTTTAGGGCTACTGTTCTGAGAGTGCAAAAAAAATTTTTTTAATTTAAACAGAAAAAAAGTAAGATCAAAGTAAAACAGAGTTTCACAACAGGCCAATAGGAGAGTAACAATAATCAGCACATTGCATATTGTTATATTCACAGTAGCTGTTTAGAGTATAAGATATAGACATGAACCATTGTCCAGAAAATTATTAACACAAAACAAAACTTTCCCCTCAGTGATCAAGAGAAACCAGCTATATGACTACCTTTTTTTGTTATGACTGCTATATTATTTTCAAAAGAACATTTCACGTTAAAAAACTATCTTAACTAATTTTTTATATACATACATAGATTATCTTTCAGTTTGTCACACAAATGCAACAATATGATGGTTACATATGTGTGACTTACTTAGTTCACTGAGAAGTATATTTTCAAGGTGCATCCATTTAAGAGTGAAAATGTCTAGTTTATCGTTCTTTATAGCTGAGTAGTACTCTGTTATATAAAAACACCACATCTTTTTCATCCATTCCTCAGTCGAGGGGCATTTAGGTTGCTTCCAAGATCTGGTTATTACAAACTGTGCAGCTATAAACATAGGTGCACATATATCGCTGTGGTATGATGTTTTTAGTTCTTTTTGGAAGATACCCAAAAGGGGAATAGCTGGGTCAAATGGGACCTCCAGTCCTAGCTTTTTGAGGATTCTCCACACTGACTTCCACAGTGGTTGCCCCAGTCTGCATTCCCACCAACAGTGGAGAAGGGTTCCTTTTTGTCCACAGCCCCTCCAGCATTTATTATTGGTTGACTTCTTAATACTAGTCATTCTTTCTGAGGTGAGGTGGAATCTCAGTGTAGTTTTCATTAGCATCTCTCGAATGGTCAGTGCTGTTGAACATTTTTTCACGTATTTATCTGTTGTTTGTACTTCTTCATCTGAGAAGTGTGTGTTCATCTCAGATGCCCATTTTTGGATTAGGTCCTTAAATCTTGGAGGACTGATTTTTTTAAGCTCTTTATATGACCTCCATAGTAATCCTTTATCTGAGGGACAGCTGGCAAACATTTTCTCCCACACTGTGGGTTGTCTCTTCACACTGTTGGTGGTTTCTCTTGCTGTGCAAAAGCTTTTCAATAGGATGAGATCCCATTTGTTGATTCTTTGTGATAATTCCTGTGCAATCTGGCTTTTGTTCATAAGTCTTTCTCTACACTAATGTCTTCAGGAGTTTTACCTTCTCTATGTTCCAGCAGATTTAATGCTTTTGTTTTAATGTTGAGATCTTTAATCCATTCAGATTTTAACTTAGTACATGTGAAATATATGGATCCAGTTTTACTCTTCAGCATGTGGGAAGTCAGGTTTTCCAACACCATTTATTAAAGAGGCTATCTTTCTTCCAATGAGTGTGTTTGGCACCTTTGTCAAAGATCAGGTAGTTTAGTGTGTCTGCAGTTGTTTCTGCATCTTCTAATCTATTCCGTTGATTTTTTTTTTTTTTTTGCAATACCACACTGTTTTTATCACAGTAGCTTTATAGTACAATTTCAGGTCAGGAATTGTGGTGCCACTGTCTTGTTGCCCAGGATCACCTTTGCTATTCTTGGTCTTTTCTGGTTCCAGATGAATTTTAGGATTGTCTTCTCTATTTCTGCGAGGTATGCTATTCAAATTTTGATTGGGATTGCATTGAATCATATAACAGTTTTGGAAGTATGGCCATTTTCACTATATTGATTCTTCCTATCCAAGATCACAGGATATCTCTCCATTTTCTAATATCCTCTTCAATCTCCTTTTTCAGAGCACTATACTTTTCAGTATACAGGTCTTTTACATTTTTTGTTATATTGAGTCCTAAGTATTTCATTTTTTTAGATGCTATTATAAAAGGTATTGTTTCCCTAATTTCTCTCTCAGTAAGATTGTTATTCATGTACAAGAATACTACTGATTGTTGAGTATTGACTTTGTAACCAGCTACATTGTTAAATCTGCTTATTAAATCCAAAAGTCCTTTGGTGGAATTTTTGGGGTCTTCTAGGTAAAGTATCATGTTGTCTGCAAATAATACTAGTTTAACTTCTTCCTTTCCTATCTTTATTCCTTTTATTTCTTTCTCTTCTCTAATTGCTCTGGCTACAGTTTCCAGGACTATGTTAAATAAGAGTGGAGAGAGTGGCCATCCTTGTCTTGTTCCTGATTTTAGAGTGAAAGCTTTCAGTTTTTGTCCATTTAGTACAATGTTGGCTGTCAGTTTGTCATAGATGGCTTTTATCAGATTGAGATAGAGATCATCGATTCCAATTTTCTGTAGCGTTTTTATCATGAATAGGTGCTGGACTTTGTCAAAGGCTTTTTCTGCATCTATTGAAATAATCATATGATTTTTATCCTTGGCTCTGTTAATATGATGTATTACGTTTATGGGTTTATGTGTGTTGAACCATCCCTGCATCCCTGGGATGAATCCCACTTGATCGTGGTGTACAATCTTTTTGATGATTTACTGCAGTCTGTTTGCCAGTATCTTATTGAGGATTTCTGCATAAATGTTTATTAGGGAGATTGGCCTGTAATTCTCTTTCTTAGTTGGATCCTTCTCTGGTTTTTGGAATCAGAGAAATGCTTGCTTCCAGGAATAAATTTGAGAGTATTGCTTCCCTTTTAATTTCATTAAAGAGTTTGAGAAGTAGTGGTGTTAGGTCTCCACTAAATTTCTTATAGAATTCATCAGTGAATCCATCAGGGCCTGGGCTTTTCTTTGTTGATAGGTTTTTTATTATATCTTTAATTTCATTTATTGATATTGGGTTGTTTAAGATTTTTATATCTTCTTGATTCAACTTTGGTAATTCATATGTATCTAGGAATCTGTTCATTTCTTCTGTATTTTCCATCTTACTAGAATACAAGTTTTCAAAGAAGGTATAGATGATTTTCTGGATTTCTACAGGGTTTGTTGTGATTTCACCCTTTTCATTCCTAATTGCATGGATTTGAATCCTTTCTTTCCCTTTTTTGATAAAATTGGCCAAGAGTTTGTCAATTTTATTTAATCTTTTAAAGAACCAACTCTTCAATTCATTGATTCTTGATTTGTTTTGTTTTGTTTTGTTTTTGTTTTTGTTTTTGTCTCCAGTGTATTAATTTCTGCTCTGATCCTGCTTGTATGAGCTTTTGGTTTAGCCTGTTATTTTTTTTTTCTAGAAATTTGAGGTTTAACATTAAGTTGTTTATATGAGGTTGCTCTGTTTTCCTGATATGGGTATTACTGCTATAAATTACTCTCTTAAGACTGCTTTCACTGTGTCCCACAGGTTCCGGTATGTTGCATTGTCATTGTCGTTCAACTGTGAAAACTGTCTAATTTCCTCTTTAATTTCATCTGTGACCCATTGATTGTTCAGTAGTGTGCTATTTAATTTCCATGTGTTGATGAAGTTCTTGTGGTTTCCTTTGGCATGGATTTCCAATTTCATTGCACTGTGGTCTGATAGTATGCATGGGATAATTTCAATTCCTTCACATTTACTTAAGCATGTTCTATGAACCAGTATATGGTCTATTTTGAAAAATGTCCCATGTGCAGCTGAAAAGAATGTGTATTCTGATGTTGTAGGGTGGAAGACTCTATAAACATCTACTAAGTCCATTTACTCAAAAGTTTGATTTAGTTTTGATACTTCATTATTGACTTTTTGTGTAGTTGATCTGTCTTTTTGTGATAGCAGAATATTGAGGTCTCCCAATACTATTGTATTAAGGCTTATTTGATTTTTCATGTCCATTAATAACTGTTTTATATAACTGGATGCACTAATATTTGTTGCATATATATTTATGATTGTTGTCTCTTCCTCTTGGATTGCTCCCTTTACCAAGATATAGTGACCTTCTGTGTCTGAGAGTGCAAAATCTTGAGGTTGGTGGCTTGAGCAAAGTGGTTTTCACAGGCTTGGCCTTCACAGAGACCAAAGAGCCCAGTGAGCAGGTACAGCACCTGGGATCCAGAAAGGCCTTTCAGCTGCCTCCCCAACCCCTTCCGTTCAAAAAGTATGAATTAGGCTCCTTGCTGTGGCCCGCCTGGCCCACCGGAAGAGCTGGCCTGGCACAAGCCTCATTGTCCTCACTGACTTGTCTCTGGGCACGCATGTCTGTCCTCCAGGGAGTGTGAAACTTGAGGTAGTTGGAGGCCTGGTGCCCCAGTACCTCTATTTGCCTTTAAGCATTCCCCAAGGCCAAAGCCCAGATCTAGAGAACACCTGGATGACCACCTGGTGCCCTAATCTCTCCCTTTGCCTTTAAGCATTCCCCAAGCCCAAGGCACAGACCTAGAACTCTTAGCACAATGAGCACCATGCTCATGTTGCACCAAGGCTGAGCTGCAGCCCCACCACTCAGGCCTCACAAAGTCATTACAGCGGACCCCTGACTTACAAACTCAATTCGTTCGTGAGGGCTGGCTGGAACTCAGGTTGGTTGTAAGTCAAGGCTATTTTTCCATAAGAAATAATGGAAATACCTATAATGCACTGAGCTAAATCCCTGGCCCTGTAATGCATTCTGAACCTGACAGAGCTCTCCTTAACTAACCTTTTCATCACAAAAAAGCATTGCAAAACGTGCATAATTTATCAGAATCACCAATAATTTTCCTAGTGTATCCACCAAAAAGTTATAAAATGTGCCTAGTTTACCAGAAATAACAATTTCATACAGTACTCACCATTCAAGTTGACATCTTTGGCTTGCAGGAAGGGAGGATGAAATGCAAGGTGGTTACTGTTTGGAAGGAGAGTCCCCTTCCATGAGAACATCAGGAACCCAGATCTCTGCTGCCCTTTCTCTCCTTGAGAGAGTCTGTAGCCCACTAGGACCTGCTTCTGGATCACTGGGTCTCAACCTTTTCAGAACTAAAAACTCATCTAAGATTTCCATTTCTGTCTTGTCTTTAATACTGTTCTGTAGTGTGACGTGACATTGTCATTAAGCAAGTGAATGCGATGATTGGCTTTTTCTCTGTCCGGGTGGGTCTTCTCTACAAATGTCTGTAGCTCCGTCCGTGTTTTCAGGATTTCCTTTATTTCAGAAGAACTTCACTGCACTGATTGTTGATGCTCCCTTTCCTCTTCAGAGAGCTCCCCAGCTGCCATTCTCTGCTGCTCAGCCGGAAGTTGCTGAAGCTCTTCAGCATCACCACCGTCCACCTGCATGGACTCTGCTGTAGTGACAGTGTCATCAACCAGAGGGTCAATTAAAAGCCTGCACTCCTCTACACAGCCTTCAGAGTCTCTCTCCTGTATAACTTTAGGCCACGCTTTCTTCCAGGAAGATCCCAGTGTCCTTAGACATTGGCCCAGGATTTCTCAATTACTATAACCTCACTCCGGAAAGGATACTGTAATGTTTCTACCAGAGCTCCTTAAGACTTAAATCTGAGACCATCTGGAAGCACTTCAGGAACAGTTCCTTGGTGGGGAGCTTCTTAAAGTTAGCTATAACCTGCTGGTCCATAGGCTGCAGGAGAGGAGTTGTATTAGATGGCAGGAACTCAACTGAGAGCCATGAGAATTCTTCAGCCAATTCTTCTTCCAAATCTCGTATGTGAGCAGGAGCACTGTCCATGATGAGGAGAGACTTGAGTGGTAAGCATTTGTCCTCTAGATATTTCTTAACAGTAGGAGAGAAAGCCTCCCTCATCCACTCAAGAAATAGTACTATACTCTTTTTACCCAGACATTTGTGTCAGATCTCCTCATGACCTCTAGTCTGTTCTTCAGATGTTATGTTTTCTGAACCCTCTAGAGGTCTCAGAGTAGTAAACCAAGAAATGCTTTATCTTGAGGTCACCATTCGCATTGGCACATAGCAATAAGTGCCTGTATTTCACAGGCTTATAGCCAGGCACTTTGTTCTCCTCCTGGGTAATGTATGTTCTCCTGGGCATTTTCTTCCAGAAAAGGCCTGTTTCATCACAATTGAAAAGCCATTTCTGTGTCATCATTTCTAAGTGGTGTGTATAATTTTCAGCAGCCCTTTTATCAGCAGGGGCTGCTTCACCACGTCTTGTTACACTATGAACCTCAGTTCTTGCTTTAAGGTAGTGAAACTGCTCTTTACTGGCATGAGATGTTTCACCATGATCACTCATTGATGGATTATCCTTTTTGATATCTGCATTTGTAGCTTTGGCTTTTTCATGAATTATAGACTCAGGGAGGCTATAACCTGCCACACTGTTAATCATGAGTTACTCGTTTGAGTAACACCTTTAGCAACACTAGCTTCATTATACAAATCTTTTCTCTGTAAGATTGTCCAGATGGTGAATTTCGACATGCTGTATATATTAGCAAGACCAATCACACAAACATTGCCCTCATATTTCTCCACAATTTCCTTCTTTTCTATTGTGATTGCTTTCTTTGCATTCCCTTCCTTCCTTAGCTTCTTTTCTAGCTTTTTGGGGACCATTTTGATAGCAGTAATCATAGTGATTATATAAAGCACTGACCAAAATCACATCTACAAATGCATGCTTCTGGGCTCAGACTGATATGTGCACTTACATACATTTTTCTGGCATTGAGAAACTTTGTTTACAACCCACAAGTAGTCAGTATTTGGGTCAAGATTTTGGTCATAAGTTAAACCTAAGATTCCGGTCATAACCTAAGTCGTCAGCGTGTGAGCCTGGTCATAACTCGAGGATCCACTGTAAATTATTCAAATGGCACCATGCTGGAATAAAGGCCTTAAAGGCCTCTGTTTGCCAGTTCCCAGCAGCCCCAGGTACAGTGAAGCTGGGAGACACATCCCAAGGCATTCATTCTCAGGAGCCCACCCAAGGCACAGACCCAAGGAGACCCAGGGGTGGGGAGGCAGGCCTGGATGAGGAGACAGATGAGCCCATGCTGTGGAAGGGCTGCCCATACCACTGGCACCAAGGAGCCAGGCAGGCTCGCTACCTAAAGTCTTCAGCCCCCAGCCTGTGCAAAACCTCAGCCTTTCTGGAAGCCCTTGAGAGAAACCAGTCTGAGCATGGGGCCTTACAAGAGAGAGGCAAGGGCCTAAGGGAGCTATTGGAGAGGGATGTGTGAGGTGTGTATCGAGGGACTGTGGAAGGGAGCTGTGAGTCCTGGGCCACGAGCACAGGTGTGAGCGTCCCAGGTGGGCTTCCCCAAGGCTGCGGCTCAGCGGTGGCACAAAGCAAAAGACTTCAACACAGCAGTTTGTTAGCGATGACTGTTTGGTGGCACCACTTCCAACATACCAAAATTCCATTTTCCTTTTCTTTCCCACTGTTTTTTTCTTTTCTCATCAAGTAGTATATGTGACTCACACCCTTGTCTCTTCCTGGCCCCAAAACCTCACATATTTCTGTGCCCACAATGCTGTTATACATATTATCTAGCAATTAAAAAAAAAAAAAAAAAAGAAAGCTACACATTTCTCTTTTTTAATGTCACTTCCACATGCCTCTGTGTAAAAACAGCCCCGTGGAAATATCGTGTGCCCTCCACAGGGAAGAGAAGTGCTCATGGCCTATCCTAACACGCGCGCACACACACACACTCGCCCCAGGGCCGGCCCAGCCCGAGGTGGAGGAGAGCTGCTTTCCACTGCGTCACGAGGCTCTCTGGGCCAGTCCTGAGCAAGTTGCAGGGCTCGGGCACAGAGGACTCACCAAGGCCCTTGTCCACCCCGGGTTATTGGCATCTGCTGGCATTCATCTGTAAAAGCAGGAACTTACAGATCTTTTCATTCCAAGTAGGACCAATATTTTCTCTGGTCCTTCCAGAACAAAAGCAAAAACTTAAGTTCCCTGCTTACGAACCAACATAACTTTTCCCTCCACAATCAAGCCAATGGCTTTGTGAAGCCCTAGAAATATCAGAAATGGCAAATCCCTGGGCTCACACCCAGCCTCCCAATCTGTGCCCCAAGGACCTTAAGCAGTCAAGTGGAAAACAGCATGGTGGGACCCATCTACCAGATAATCCCCTGCTGAAGGCAGGAAGACCTTCCAGAATGGCCTCAGTCCTGGCTTTTGCCTTGGCTGCAACCCAAGAGCCCTTTCCTTGGGCCTCAGTTTCCCCATTAGTAAAATAATCCTTAAGCTTCCTTGCAGTTCTGAATTCTAGAATTCTACGCTTCTAACACTAACCATACACAATGTTTATTTTAGGGGAAAGGAATTTTTTTTAGGCCTTCAAAGTTGTAAGTTCAGAAAAATAGTAATGTAGGTGGTGTTACATTAATTCAAGGCTAAGTGAATAGCTAGACTATTGCTGCCTCGTGCTTTTGATGGAGAAAAGGGCCCAAGATGGGAAATTTCCTTTACCATACACTTTCTCAGCTTTATAGCACAAATAGCATTTTGTCCATTACCTCATAGACAATGTGAGCAATCAGGGGGCTCCCCCCACCTCTCCTCTGCAGGTTCACACCCACGGTTCCCAGCCAGAGGGGCTGGGGGGAGCGGGAGACGCCACAGCAGGGAAGCGGCCTGCTTGGCAGGAATCTGGCTTCCCTCCCAGGCAAGGACACCCAGGATCTCAACAGGAGCGTGAGGCTTTGAGGAGCCCCCCCTCAAGCTTCTACAGCTATTTGGGGCCATCACAGGAGGCGACCTCTGGCCATTGCCTCTGTAGCACCACTCCAACTCCTGTTCAGCTTTAAAATCTGATCCGTGCGGGTGGGGCTGCTGTTGGTGGGCAGTGGGAGGCGAGGTGGAGGTGGTACCAGCTGGCATAAGCTACACTCCAGTCTTCGAAGAAAACAATTGATTTGGAATTGTTCTGGATTAACATGGTTTGTAAATTTAAAAATCGCTACCCAGAACGTTACCGTTTGTTGTGGAGAGAATGCTGCTGAGAAGCCGAGAAGGAAGCAGACGTTTGAAGAGCAGACTTGAGTCCTTTGGGGGAGTCAGGCTGTGACACCCACAGCCTCTGCAGCCTTGTCCTTAGCTTTTATGCAGGTTGTTCAGCCAGGTTCACCAGGAACCCGAGGGTACAAAGTGCCAGGAGTCTCAGATCTCCAGCAAGGGCAACCTTTGCTGGGCTGTGGGGGCCAGAGGCTCGTGGAGGCCCATGAGCTATTTACAGGGGTTTTCTGATGTAAGGCCGGGAAATCACTGAGTGTCCCCTTTGATTTCCTGCAATGGCTAACTCAGTAAGCACTAGAAACAAACCTAAACTTGTGGAATTCTAGGTAATAAGAGGACATGGATTAGTCAGACTACAAAATCCTGTCAACACACACCAGAGGGAGCAGGTCAGCCAACGCCAGTGACATTCCGCAATTTTTCATTGCATATTTTGACCATCGTTTTCTTATTAAACATTCAAATCCTCCTCGTGTCCTCTCAGAGAGTCCCATCATCTGCCCGCCCACTGAGGCCCAGTAATCCAAGACACATGCCTGGAGCCCCAGAGGGCGGGATGTCCTCAGGGCTGGCCCCACCACGCCACACACTGCACACAGACACGCACGCCAGCCACGCCTCCCACGAAGGCCAAGCATGCACAGCTCCAGCCCCTGTCAGCCTCGCCGCCTGGGCCTCAACCCCAGACCTCTGCTGAGCGGTCTTGCTCAACTCAGCACCAAGGCCTGCGTATCCACAAGTCTCCTGGCATTAGCAAGCCAAGATGGAGGTTCAAGCAAAGGTGGAGTTCTTCTCCTAACCACGGAGGAAAGGCCTCTCCCTGGCCGAGAAGCTGCCCGCAGTCCCGGCCCGGCCTCCCCGCCAAGCTGCTCTCAGCCTCATCCTCCTGGCCTTCCGCGTGGCAGCGCTACAGCCCTGGCCATGAAAGCCTGATTCTCACAGTGTGGTGGATTGAAAACTGTTGGTCAATTTAAACACCAGCCGAACTGAATCGGTGTGGTGCTGAGCATGGACGACCCACCTGAAGACTGTCGCTAGCATCAGACAGAGACCTGGAGAGGAAGAGTAGAGTCACTGGTTTTCCGTGGTGGTGTTGCTCGGAGCTGTCAGTTCCTTTGGAGCTGCTGGCTCTCCGGGAGGAGCCTGTCAGGCTGGCTGTTATGAACTCAGTGGTTATCATCGCAGGAGCTCAGGACTTTGTCACTGAGAATGGCTGCGGTTCACTCTGGGGGAGCTTTGGTCCTCACTTTGAGCATCACTTCCTGGCTCTGGAGGGGATATGTGTGTTGTTCAATCTCCAGCAGAAGCTTGTCACCCTGGCTTCCTGATATGAACTCAGGACCTCATTGTCACTGAGGATGGCTGTAGTGCTTTTTGGGGGAGCCCTGGTCCTTATTTTGAGCATTGCTTCTTGGCTCCCTCGGCCTGCATGCCCAGATCCTTCGTCCTGCTGGCACAGATATTCTAGCTCCAACGCTGACCTTTGGGCCTTCCCAGCGCAGATTCGTGAACAGACTTGCCTGAGTCATTGTCGTGGGCTCTAGGCCTCCAGTTGGACTCATCAGGGATACTGTCATGGGCTCTAAGTCTTCAGCTGAACTCATGCAGGATATTGCCATGAGACCCAGGCCCTCAGCTGGATTCTCTAGGTCTTTAGTGTGTGGACAGATTTTCTGTACTTTCTTTGTATTTGACTCCTTGGGTGACCATTATAAATAATACTATAAATTATGTGTCCTGTATGTAATTTTTCTCCTTGCAAACCTCTGACTATAACACATGGCATCGTTCTGCCCACATTTGGCCATCAGCCTCCTAGACTCGGCAGCACTATGCTGACATCAGCTTGAGGTGGCTCCCAGCTGCCAATGGCTGGATATTTAGGGATCTTGCCAGCCAGGTGTTTACAAATTGCTATTTCAAAAGTGCCCATGAATAGGAATACTTATTCCACAAACCGAGCGCCACAAATGAGGGCCTTGCTTTGCCATCCCCCCTAGAGAGGTGGTTTCCTAGCTTGTCATGGAGAGCCACTGAGGCACAAAGAAGACAGAATTCCTCTCAGGGCTCCTCTCAAAAGCTGACAAACCTAAGCAGAAATGGGTCATGAGGAAAGACACCAATCAGGTACTTGGAGTCAGGACCAGAGAAGTTGGAACCCAGGGTCAAAGCAGAGCTCGCTAGTGGATGGCACCACGTGGTGCTACCCCCAGACACTCCACTCCGTGCCCACCACCCCTGGTCCTGGGCACATCCCCCTTCGGCCCAAGAAAGTACTGCGATTCCTGTGTCTGGGCCGCCTTCACTCAGCGTGAAAGAGGTGCCTTCGACTGACTGACTGTGAGTCACAGCGGTGACCAAGGTGGATGGTGCAGATTTAAAGTTGAAATAGTCCTTACAGGAAAAGGTGCCTCGCCATGAGCCCCCTCCAAACACCTTCTAGTGTGTCTCTGGGGACGCCGGTCAGAGTCACACAGCACAGCATCCTGGCCTTTTCCACTCCGTAGCAGGAGGCAGAAAGCTCAGATGCTCGTGAATTTCCCAAGTGACGCATACAGAAATGCCTCAATGGGACAGTGCCCCTCTGCCTTTTGGTTGCAGGGTTGATGGGTCTAGGACACAAAAATTCCCTGACATCTTATCTTTTCCCCACCCAGGAAACATCTCGGCCTGTCCTCTGCCCACCCAGTGGTAATTTTACAGCTGAAAGCTTCCCCAGAGTCCACTGGTCCCTCCCAGAAATGGACGGTCACCTCCAGGTCCCCAGAGCCCAGGCACCTCAGTCCCTTACACCTGGCCATGGAGCAGCTCCCCCTGACGTTGCCCTCTTATCCCCTCGATTTAGTTCAACTGAGAGAGTGGGAGTGGGTCTTAATCACACGCATTAGTGGGAGAGTTAAGCATGGATAATACAGAACAGCAGGTAACCCCAAAATATTTCCATGTGGCTCCAGGATGTAACATATGAGTCATTAATTATACAAAGGAATTAGGATTGCCTATGTAAATTGTGACCACACAGTAGAGGGAGGCAGGGCTGCCACACAGTTTTTGACCCCAGGGATAACTTTGAGCTGTACAGATGGTAAAATCCATGGTGCCCTGGAGTGGGGCAGTGCGCAGCTTACTCAGCTGTATGTGGAGGCCGTGGTAGAGGCTGACTGGGCCCTGTGAGCAGGAAGGGAACATGGGTAGGAAGCAACAACAATCAAAGATCACATGGGATTGACCGTAGCACTGGGAAAAAACAGTACAAGATTCAGTACGTGAGATGGAAATACACACGGCACACGACCGCCTATGACAAGGCACTGTCATGTTCATATGGACTCATGCTAGTTTATATAAAAAGAGTCAGAGAAGGCTTAAAGGACTTGCCGAAGTCTAGCTGTGCTGATGAGAACCAAAGAGTTGAGAGTACTGTGCTTATTCGGGGGCTGCGGTGGGACAGGTGGGAAGAGCCTGGGCCTCTCTCAGTCTGCTGAACCTCACTCCGGCCGTCGAAGTGCGGCACACGCCAGCTGCACTCCCGGAAGGCACGTTCCCTTATGACCTGCAAAAGGAACTTCCAGAGTAACGAGGCCCCGATGCAGGGAGACTTTGGTCTCTAAGTGACCCCACGTTTGCGGCCTGTTGCTGATTTTAGCTGCAGAGCTGAGGCAAGTCACCACTTACTCTCCTCCAGAAGGCACCGGTGCGTGCCCTGCCCGGTTTGCTGGTCTACCCGGCATTGGAGAACCGGCCGGCCCCTGCCATCCGGGCCAGCCCCGGGCCGATCAGTCTCAAAGCGAAGTAGGTCCCCTGGTACCCCGGACTCCAGTGTGTCTGGAAGACACGCCCAGGAGCCCCCAGCTCCGGTACTGCTGCAGAGCAGGTCCCTCCGGTGGGTGTCGGGGCCCAGAGGGAGGCCACTCAAGCTGTGCTTGGCAAGCCACCACCCGCCTCGGGCAACCCCTGAGGCCTGGACCTGGACCAGCACCTTCACAGGTCCAGGTAACGCCAGCCTAGGCAGAGGCTCGGGACCGGGCTCTCCAGGTCCCTCCTCCCTGGCCGCCTCCCGAAGTCCCATCCCCACAGGGTGAGTGCAGGCGCCAAGTGGGGCCGTGTAAGGGTTTAGACATAAAAACTGAAACCAGGTTCCAAGCCGAAGAAAACACAGGAACATACTGTCCAGCAATGAGAAATATCTTTTTAAACACAAAACACCAATATGCATAAAATAACAAAATAATTTGACTAGATTTCCATATAATGAAGAAAAAATTAAAGAAAACAAGTGAAAAGATGAATGAAAATCTGGGAAAATCTATTTGGTATTCATATCACAGGTAAAGTACTAGTTTCTCTAATGGTTATAAATCTCCATGGAGGTTAAGAGGACTGACTAATAGCACCTTCTTCCGCCCGATTTCTCTACTAACAAAGGAGCAGGCAAATAAATCATCAAAATCAACCTTATGACTGATGCCACTTCAGTGTGAACAGTGGGCCTCCGGGTACTGGATCCCAGGATGTAGCAGGTCTATCATCAAGTCATAGGCAGCTCTAGAAGCCTATGGGCCTCACCTGGAGGACATGGGCTGGGTACCACTAAGCTTGGGTCATAACCAAAGGCCACCAAGAGCACTTGTTCCCTGCAGGCAGATCCCAAAGGCAGGGAGGGACAGAAATGACTGACCTAGGTGTGCCCGCCAGGCCCCCCAAACATACCCATCACATCATTTACTCCTCCCCGACAGCAGAGCGAGTGGGCCAGGCTCAGAATAGGAAAAGGATATTCACTGATGTTTTGTCACTAAAAAATATAAAACATAAAGAAGACACCCTTCCTTCCTTCCAGTAAGTCCCAATAAATCAGTGGAAAGAGAGCAATAATACAATACAAAAATAGGAAGGGAGATGGACAGACTCCTTGGAAAGGAAACTTCAGATGTATACACACACATGCATACACACATACACTCAAGTGATAAAAACATAGAGTGAATTTTTACATTTTTTTAAAAATTTATCACAGTAAAAGACACACTGTCATTAGCCTCCTCAAAGTGCCACCTTTTGCTTTGTACATGCTTATCCCATTGTTGCCACTTTTTAAGGCAGGTCTGGAAGTCCTCTTTTATGTCTCCGGTTGCACTGTCTTGGCCGTTTTGACATCCAGAACAAATCCAAAACATTTATCATGCATAGTCATTTTGATTTTCGAGAAGAGCTAGAAGCCAAAAGGTGCAAAATCCAGTGAATAAGATGAATGAGAACACATTGTGATGGTTTTATTTGACAGAAATCACAGTAAATGTTTTGAGAATTGATTTAGGACATTGAGATAACCACAAAAGCACATCTAAAGACACTCATGAAAGAGGAATTCCAGAACTGCTACAGCAAGTGGCAAGATGGGCGGTTAAGTGTGTTCACAAGGAGGGGGAGTATTCTGAGGGGACAAAAGGCTATGCATCTTTGACTGTAATAATTTTTCAAACACACACTGTGGTTTTTATCAGTCTTTGTATACATGAACTATGCAAAGCCACGGCCACTATGTATGAATCTAAATGAGAACCACAGTGAAATAACACTGGGATTTAGCAGATGACCGAAAGTCAAGAAACTTGTCACCACACTGTGTTGGTACAGGTGTGGGGCAATTGCCAAGTATCACAGTTCCAAAGGCAATAGTTTTTAGACCCTGCAGGTACACTTCTAGGCACATAGCCTACTAATTTTTGATAGCTGATAATTATTGGAGGGTTGTTCTTATAAATGCAAAAGACAGGCATCAACTCAAACTTACAACAGTAGAGAATTAATTAAATAAATTAAAGTTTATCAGTACAACAGCCTCCCGCAGCTTACACCTAGGTGCCTCAGCCTGGGCAAAAAGAATATCTTTGATCTCCCTGCATCCGGCCGGCCCCTGCTGGGTGAGGGCCCGAGGGAGAGCTGCTGTGCGCCTCAGAAACGTGGCTTCTTGCCTCTTACTCATGTGTCTTTCTTGTTATGCAGCTGACTGTCAGTTTTCTCGCATGAAGACAGCCCAGGCCTGGTGCAAGGAGCCATTCAAGCAGGGGAAGACGAGCGAAGCTCAACTACAGAGCTCAAGCGACCTTTGAGTCTAAGAAGGTTCCAGAAGGTGTGCCAGCTACTCAGATCAGTCATGATTACCGACCCCTCCTATTTCCTCCCATCTGCTTGGCCTGCACTTCTTCCTTTTACTTAGTTCTGCTACCAAAAATCTGCCCATCAGAAATCCATCCCATTTATTTCTAAACATTACAAAGACCCTCAGGAAGAGAAAGGCAGGCTACCTGTTCTTCCCTTCTTAGTGTGATTTTTCTTTATTAGATACCTCCCTGGGACATGTCGCTGTGGAGGAATGGAAGATGGGAGCATTGGTTTAGGAAGAGG